>CM050894.1:4412500-4520000 GCA_027726005.1 Juncus effusus
CAAATTTTTGTCTCTTATTTTTTCTTTCTTTTCTCTTATTATTATTATCTCATCATAATCTCCTCATTATTTTCTCCTTATTATTTTCTCATTATTTTCTCTTTATTACAAATGGCACACACAAGACAACCTTACATAGAGGCATGTTCTCCTACAGTCTTATCCTCTAAACACAACCTTTCACACACATACACAATCTTTCACACATACATAACTCCTCACACCTTTTTACAAATACACTACTCCTCACATAACTACACATACCTTTTCACACATAACTAACTACATACAATTATTAAATAAATTTTAAGTCTATTATTATTTTAACATCCCCCCTTAAACTTAATATTTTGCTCTTTCTTATTATTGTATCTTGTCATACGCCAACTTTGACCTCCTTGTAGGTCTTCTCAAGTGTTGATGTTTTTCCCAAATATTTATCTTCGGTGTAAGTAAGAAATATCTCATATCAACACTTCACTAAAAGACTCCTTGTTAACTCTACTTCGTAGCGGATTACTATTTCAACTTGTTCCCACAAGATCCAAGTAACATAATTCATCGACTCATTTTGAACAACCCACGTCCTGGCGTCTTATGGTTGCTTGGTCGATACTTCTTCATGTCATGGTTGATCTAACTCTGCTGCCCTCACTTTCGGAGTTTATTTTACTCCTCTGGCACATGGCCATACTTCTAATTCGTGACAATTCTCAAGGATTCAACTCTCCCGTAACTCTGGACTCTCATCACTGTCGACATCTTTTGTCGAAGTTTTACTTTCCCTAATGGGGAACACATCTCTTTCCCATGCCGAAAATACCAGCAGAGTCACAACCATGCACAACTTCACACTATCCGCTATTTCATGAGTCTCTTTTCAAACACGTAGTTTTCTTTTTTAACTACGATTTTCTAATTGTGTCATCTCATAGTTTCTCCCGCACACTGATGCTCTACTCATTCATGAAAATGAGACACCGCTTCTTTTCATCATTATTCATGACCTCATCTATATAGATCGACCACGTCACATCTTTCATCAATCTTTCATCACATCTTCGTTGGCGTTGACTTTTCTTCATTCAGCCCATTTGACTGACGGGGTCTTATTAAACGGACAACTTTCATTTCCAATTTCACTCATCTTCTTTCTAGGATCGCAATTTCCTGCTCAGTCGGTGACAGTAGTGATAACACCAATCATAGATTCGAATGGGGAGGTTTGTATCTCAACAGACACTAACATCTTCTCTTGAAGCGTTTCGTCAAACATCTCTTGATTTTCTACAATCTTATTTTATGAATTTCCAACAATCCCATCAACTCCTATACCGCCAACTCATACAATTTTGAACTCTTCAATCTCTCACATCATGTTTTAAAGTTCTTCGGTCAAACACCCCAATTCAATCGTTACTTTGATTCTCATCATTCCATCTTTTCAATTTTTCTCTATAATTCCTCTTCCATGACCGTAACTATAATCATGACTGTGTCATCAATCATGACCTTGCTCGTCTCATACTTTTCTTATTCTTTTCTTTTTCTTTTTCTTTTTCTTTTTCTTCTTTTTCTTCTTCCTCTTTGCCATCTTGATCTCTAAGATCAAACCTGAACGCTCTGATATACTTGTTAGAAGAAATTGGGAAGAAGAAGAAGAAGAAGAAGAAATTTTTGTCTCTATTCAATTTTTCATTCTTTTCTCTCATTCTTTTCTCCTTATTATCTTCTCATTATTTTCTCCTTATTACAAATGACACACAAGACACCTTATATAGAGCCATGACCTTCTAGAGTCTTGTCCTCTCAACACAATCTTTCACACACATATACAATCTTTCACACATCCACAACTCCTCACTCACAAATACACAACTCCTTAAAACAACGACACATAACTACATACAATTAACCCCAACCCCTTATTTTTCACCTATTTTTGAGTCTCCTCAAAAGGCCACATCATCACTTTTATCTCGACCATTCGATCAATTTTTTTGTCGAATCTTAGCCTAAAATCTTCTAGCTGCCGCCTATAGAAATCGCCTGCATCTTACCTACCATTTTGGCCGCCTTTTCATTTTAGACCACTTGATTCCAAAACATCATTGTGAGTTTTTAGTACTCTTGATGTATTAACATGAAATATCATAAGGTTCAAAAGACACCATATATGATATGGGTCGGGATTAGTCTCAAGTTGTCTTTAAAGATTGAAGTACATAAGACTCACAAGTGTCTGACAAAGTTAGCGTGACAATCTTATACATGTTGTAATGGATATTGCTTTACATCCACCATAAGTTCAAAATGTTTATTATTCGAATAAAGGCTTTTTTGAAAGAGATCTCATCTCCTAAAGAAGCAAAAGGAGTATAATACACATCGACAGGGTTCGAGGATCCACTTACAAGTAATGAACCTTTAACCAAACAAGCTATCAATTAGTTGAAGAATTTATACTTGAAAGATAATGTCCTCCTCATAGACCTCGTAGGCATCACTACAATGCCAAAAATGTGATCTATCATGTCTAATAATGGTGACAACGGCCTATTCGCAGAAGATAAGGTGAGAGCCTTCTTCATCATGATAAGGAAGCACAATGGTTCATGAGGAGACAACAAGCCGATCAGGAGGATCTATGGTAAAACCATCGAGCCCTAGAACCCTTTTCGCCAGACCTCTTCACCGCATTTTATCCCGCTCACACAGTGACAGCGTGTGTACGGATCAGGACTTTTATTTACTTTCTCTGTACAACCAACCAAACTCAATAGATTCGGTTTGGATTACATACCAAAGCCTAGTTTGGTACTCCACCTTAGCCTCCTTGCGGATTGACACCCTAACTTGCTACAACGCGAGGTCGTGGCGACCGAACAGGAAACTGAGGTCTACAAATATTGAATTAGGACTTGACATTTCTCTATATACATACACCCATCAATAATGTCACGCTCGCGTTGTTAGTGCTCGTGTGGGGGTATCGTGTGTTGTCTAGGGCTTGATGTTTTCGCCTATCTCCCTAGTTGATTAATTGGGTTACTTCTTTACTTCTTGCTCCCGCTTGTGGGGGGGATCCACGATGTTGTCACGAAACCGGTCGTCGGAGTGAATCGCAGTGTCCGCACCCCTGGGTAATTGTCCGACCAAGATGCAAACCCTCTATTCTCTATGGTGTTTCTTGCGCCACTCAAACGTCTCGGCTACCATCGTGTCTCATCGGTCTAAGTTTTGCTTGCGTGTTTGGCTTTTGACTTCTCTTCTAGTACTCCGCCTACTTGCCTACGTTGCCAGAATTTTGGCGCGCTACACACTTCAAGGTAAGGGTTAGGTTTACACAAGCAAAATCACAACAAGAACAATACATAAAGAGAAGTAAATGGAAATTCAATTAGATTAATAAATTACTAACACCGCATCCTAGGGGTGGATTTAGTAACAATATATAGTACTATAACTAAAAATCCAGATACATAAAGGAATAGATTAGAAAACCCCCTAACCATATTTCCATGGTTGCGCGTTGTCACGCCGTGCCCCTGAATAAAACTCTCTCTAGCTCTTTCTCTCTCTTGGTGTTCTCTTTCTAAATTTGATCCCACCTTTGCCGTCCCATGAATGGTCCTTTTATTTGGAGGAGACCTCTCAGTTTTCCAGCGTCCAAATAAGGCAGGAAATATATCCAGAGATCCTTCCAAATCTTCACGTAATAACTCATGATTGATTCTTTCCCAATTTGCTCCTTCTCTAATGAATGTTGTAGACTTTCCTCTTAGCTTTCTGACGCATATGCACTCGTCCCAGTCCGAGGTCCGGAGAGTGAGTTATGGCCAAAATACTCAACAGCTATCAGCAGATTCGCAGCTCGGACTCGCACGCGCCGATGAGAGCGCAGGTGCGGATTTGAGGCCTCCAGGGTGCTGGAACTATTGTTCTTCTTCACATGAAGTTGCCGTACCATTCCAAGTTGCTTCCTGCTCCAATATGCTCCAGAATGTACTATTTTCCATCGTTTTGCGCCTCTTTCCTAAAACACAAGTGAACACTAGCAATAATTTGATTCTTAACCAAAACATATGTAAGCTACTAAAATAACTAACAAAAGTGGAGAAAATAAGATACAAGATAAGCGGTAATTATCTATATAAAATACCCCTATAAGACACCTTTTTATTTATTTTTTATTTACTTTCTCTGTACAACTCAACCAACAAATAGATCAGTTTAGATTACTAAGCAAAATTCGAGTCCGGTACTCCACATTGACCTCCCGGTGGATCAACACTCCAGCTTACTATAAAGCAAGGTCGTGGCTGACCGCGCAAGTAAACCGAGGCTTATAAATTTAATTAGGGACCTGTTTTTATCTATACACCACACGGACATCAACACTGTAGCAGAAACAAGACCATATTGTCACTTTAGAAGCGGACAATAGGTATTCTTGAATCATGAACTTGATTTTGGAACTGGAAGTAATCTTAAGAGACTTAAAAACTAGATGATCTATGTTATGAATAAAAAAAATCATTCGGGATAGAGATCACACCAAGAATCCAAGCACATGTTTCAAAAGTTCTCGACTAATAATAGAGATCATTAGTAGATAAGTTTGCAATATAAATGTCTATAATCTAATATGCATAATTTCCCATGCTAGTATAACATGAAAAGTCATGTAGCTTTATGGGGCATGTGATGCTTAGAGTTGGCCTAATGCAGGTGGGAGACTGTGGAGTTTATGCCCTATGCCAATGAATTACACTAGAAATTAGATCATCGGAAAGAACTTCATTCACTTCATATATAAATGATGTATGGGTGATTAATGTATACATATATAAAAATCGGTCATGAATGACAATTCGGGTTCACGTTAGACAATTCGGGTTCGCGTCATCAGAATACATGATTCTGAAAGTAAAATGGTGAACTTACGAATGACATTTTAAACCGTCCCTAACGATATGTAGGATATTTATGGAGACAAAAACATACTTCAAGTGAGACAATATGTATCCATACTAGTATGTTCACAGATTGGATGATCATGGATATGGATATGTCAATTCTGAAACATAGATACGTATTAGAGATCATGAACTCGAATGACCACACAATGACTACATGGTATATGTCATTAGTAATTCTCGTACGAATAGTGTGTTTCTTTAACCTGAAATTATCATAGATTCTTGTATGTGGATCTACATGGTTTGATATGACTTTATTAGTTGTCTTTAACCGGATCACCATTAGAGTCATCATTGGGTATATACTAAATCATGACAAGAAATATGAGTGACCAGAGTGGGATTTGTTCCCCTCATTGCGTGAGAGATATCTCTACACCCCTGATGAACTAGGACTAAAGTAAATGCATGACCATACTCAAAATAAATTAACAAAGAGTTGTTAATATAGTTTTAATTTATTCAAAAAATGAATTAACAAAGAGTTGTTAATATAGTTTTAATTTATTCAATCTATTTCTTGATCAAGAAAGAGACGCTGATCAAACTCAAGGATGACATGATCTGTTGTACCTTGTGATCAACATGTATATCATAGAACAAAAGAAACAAATAATGATCTATTTGGTTAGGTTATAATCACCGATTATTTCATGTTGATCTGGGTGGTCATGATGTATATCTAGAGGCCGCTCATGATTTACGAGCTTTCGAAATTCGTTGTCAATATCAAATGAACCTACAAGATAACACAAAGAATGACGTATGTCATGAAAGAAATGGTCTTAAAACTTATATACATGTGATATATAAAAGGGTAGAAAGAAAACAAGCATAGGATGCTCAAAATGTGAAATTCTAGAAACATTATTTCGAAAATATTGTTCTCGGAAAACTTTAGCAAATGCTCAAAATGTGAAATTCTAGAAACATTATTTCGGAAATATTGTTTTGGGAAAACTTTAGCAAATGCTGAAAATACAACTCTGAATGTAACAAGCTGGAAATACTGTTTTATAACACTGTAGCAATTCTGATAACACTATAGAAACCTGGAATTAATGTTTCGAAAACACAGTAAGAGTTCTGAAAATATTCTAGAAATTATGGAAACGCTTGGCGAGAAATTATTTCCACATTCTTTCCATATTTTCCACGTCCTCTCTCGACTATAAATAGAGGGTGTCTCCCTCTATTCAAAACACACCAAAATCCTTAGAGGGAGGCACAAATAAAGAGAGAGAGTTTTGCGACAGGTTTCTGGACCTGATTTTCCGAGCTACTGGAAACTTTGTATATTTTGGCTAGGCGAAGTTCGAGGTGGAGTGTAGAGGATTTTCAACCTTGAAGATCTAGAGGTGATTCGAACAAGGAATTCATTTGGCGAGCTGCGCTTACGAATCAAATGTTGGAAAGCAAGACAAAAACTTAGCCTCAGACCTACATCTGCTTGTCTCAATCAAATAATCGTTATTTGAGGTGTAGAATTTTAAATTACCATTTCTGTATTTTTAGTTCCTTTCAGTGATCCTAGGGCAGGTTGAATCCGTATGTTCTGATACGCATGTATCGTAAATGGATACTGATTTCCCAACAAAATAAGAAGCTTTTGTAGAACGCCAAAAATGAATGGAAGAAAAAGAAACAATAGAATGTTAAAATGAAAAGTAAAAGAGCAAGTTAAAATGAAAAGTAAAAGAGCAAATCAGGACGGAGCAAGAAAATAATCTTTTTTTTTGGGGGGGGGGGGGGGGGGAGAGGTCGAGGACTAGCTTATAGAGTCTCAACTCTTTTGCTATAAATATACAGTCTCAACTCTTTTGCTATAATAGCTCACTTTGGTTAGCTCAAATCTAGATATTGGTGATATTATCAAAAGCCTCCACATCCATTCCATTCTCCATCCACTTAACAGACGGTACCCTTACTAGTAAAACACAAGTACTAATAATACACAAAAATTGTCAAAAAGATCAAAAACCGACCTGGAGGAAAGAATTGACAGTAAACCAAGTATGGAGGGTAAAGATAGTCAGCAAGGAGGCTCAGAAATCGCAAAGCATAGATCAACAAAACCTTACAAAAGACAACTCAGAATGCGCGACAATAATTTCATCATCGCCTCAATCTCCCATACAGGTCACACCCATCAACTTCTTACCTCACTGCGGAAACAAAAAACAATCTGAGACAAGTCTTCTTGCCTCTGCTTCCTCAAGCAGTCAAAGGAGGAATCAGCAACTAGCAATTGTAGAGTACAATGAAGAAGGAAATGTGAGCTTCATACAGCCTGTTGTAGTGGAAGAGGCGAATGAGATTGTGGTAGAGTCACAACAAGAGGAGAAGAAAGGGCCTAGGAGGAATGGAAGAATAGCTGGAAAGAGTGCAAATTTCTACACAACAGCAACCGAACAAGCAAGATTAGTGCAATATAATGAATTACCTTTGGGGTATGTCAAAAAACAAGAAAAATCCAAGCAAGTTAAAACAACCGCAGAATTACCAGCGCTAATGCAAAAGAAAGTGTATACGGTGGAGCAAGTGAACAATTTGCTAGAAACAATAGGGGTACGGCTTAACAAGGAGCAACAAGCAGCCCTGGAGGAGTTTGAAGACTCCTAAGCCGACAGAGGAGGATTAAAGAAGGAAGGATAAAACAAGTAATAATGGTTAATAAAAAGATAAAATTATTACATGGAATGTACGAGGCCTAAACGCGGATAAAAAGAAATCAGATTTGAAGGAGTTTATACAAACAAAAAAACCAGATATCATGTGTATTCAAGAGTCAAAATTAAAAGATTACTCAAATACTATAAGATATTCAGCAGAAGTTTACAAGGTTTTGCATACCTCAACTCAATAGGAGTATCCGGTGGAAAATACTCTTGCATGGAATGATAATTATTTCTCCCTAACAAGCACAGTCTCAAAGCAATATTCAGTTTCAGTATTATTACAATGTAAGTGGAATATTCAGTTTCAGTATTATTCGTTACAGGGGTTTATGGCCCACAAGATGGGCAAGATAAAATGGAGTTTTTGGAGAAGATTAGAGGGCTAGAACCAAGTTTCAATGTACCATTTCAATGTACCATGGTTGATTCAAGGAGACTTTAATTTGGTTACCAACATAAGTGAGAGATCAAGCTATAATACAAAGAGTTGGGAGGAGTCCAGAAAATTTCAGGCCTTAGTGAGTGATCTTAACCTTTTTAATCCCCCATTAATAGGGAGAAAGTTCACCTGGTCCAGTACATTAGCTCGGGCACGGCTAGACAGATTTCTGTTCAACCTGCCTTGGACCCAAATCTTCCCAAATTATGAACAAACCCACCTAATAAATACACTATCAGACTATGTGCCAATACAATTAATCTCATCAAGCTCTTTCCCAATTCATCAAGGTTTTCGGTTTGAAAATTACTGGTTAAATAGCAATGATGCCAACGAGATAATAGAAAACACCTCAAAGAATTTAAAGCCTCTTCAATCGGAGAGTTCTCAGCCAAATTAAAAGCTTTGGGAAAGAAGTTAAAAAATTTGGAGAAATTCAGAGGAAAGGAACTTAAAAAGTATAAAGATAATTGTAAGAATATAATAAATTGGCTGGATTTAGAAGAGGAGGAAAATACAATAACAGTTTTAGAAAAATGGCTAAAAGAGTTTGCAAAGAGGAGATTAAGCGATTTAAACCAACAAGAAGAAAAAAAGTGGAAACAAAGAGCGAAAATACATTGGCTAAAAGATGGGGATAAGAACACAAACTTCTTTCATAACTACGCATCCATTAAGAAAACCAAATTAATGATTTCAAGCCTAGCAGATCCAAACACGAATGAAAAGAAAACTGAACACAAGGATAAAGCAAATATCTTGTTTTAGTTCTATAAATCCATACTAGGAACTGAAACCCTAAGCTCAACAACCAACCCAGATTTGGATGTATTTAAAATTTACAATCATACCCCTGATTTTTTCAAATTCTTAAATGAGCCTTTGAAATTGGAAGCGAAATAAATCTCCAGGACCCGACGAGTACAACGGGGAATTTTTTAAGAAATACCGGTCTATCTTAAGGGAGGAAATATTTCATATTATTACTAGTAATAGCGTGGCAGAAGGTCTAGGAGAATTTGCTATCTCTTATGGGCTGAACAAGCAAAGGACTTCCGCCCAATAAGTCTCATTAGTAGCCTCCAAAAATTTTTATCAAAGGCATTAGCAAACAGATTAAAAGGGATTATTGATCAAATTATAATGCCCAACCAATTGGGTTTTATGTTTTGGAATACTTGGCATCTCAAAACTATATTGCTCTATTCTATGCCGACGATTCTTTGTATATGCTAAAACCAGAACTAAACCAGATCAAAAGATTCAAACTGATACTTAACGCATTCAGCAATTCCTCAGGATTGACGATAAACTTCGACAAATCTGAGTTCACATTGGTGGAAAAGGATGTACAAGATACACCAGTAATAGAGGCAGAACTAGGTTGCTTACAGAATACACTGCCCTTCACTTACTTGGGATATCCACTACACTATAAAAAGCCTAGTAGAACGGAATACTCTAAACTGATTGAGAAATTCCACAAAAGATTTCGGGTTGGAAGGGTAGTATGCTTAGTAAAGGAGGGAGGCTAGTTCTCATCAATTCAGTGCTGAGTTCTTTACCTCTATACTATTTTACGGTCTTTAAAATACCCCAATGGGTCATTACAGAAATTGACCAGATAAGATCCAATTTTTTGTGGAGGGGGCTAAATGAAAATTGCATGCATCTAATCTCTTGGGACAAGGTATGTGCACCAAAACAATGTGGAGGTCTAGGGGTTCTAGACCTATCCGCTTTCAATAGAGCGATGCACCTCAAGTGGGCATGGAAATTTTTCAAGAATGAAGAGGGGTTGGAATGGGGTAACCTAGTCTCAGGATTACAGAACTGTGACATAAGAGAATTGGAAGAAACAAAACCTAGAGGAGAATCATATTTCTGGTGGGAGATTAAAAAATTACTCGGTTTTTTTTACCTGCACTCAAAGTTTGAAGTGGGAGATGGACAAAGAATCAGCTTATGGCACAGCAGGTGGCAGGAGGAGAGTCTGAGCTTGAAATACCCACATCTGTATACTTTTGCAGTACAGAGGGGTATAACCCTAGCCGAAATCAAGTCAATGCAAGCAGTGGAGGAGGCCTTCAGGGAAGTGCGAGCTACAGCTCCTTTGCTGGAGTTACAAACCCTCAAAAAAGCTCTAGCAGAAACAAATCTATCACAAGAGCGAGACAAAATTAGGTGGAATTTGGAAAAAACCCACAAATTCACAGTAAAAAGTGCGTATGCAAAGCTAAAAATCGAGCAAAATAGAGATAGCAACCTCAGCAGTATTCCACTGAAGATCTAGATCTATCTCTGGTGTGCGTATCAAAACAAAGTCGCCACTCAAGACAATATGAAGAAAAGAGGGTGTAAAATAGTTAACCGATTCTGCATGTGCTATAAAGAAGAAGAAAGTGTGAAACACTTATCTGTGGAATGCCCCTTCGTGCAGAAATTGGGGAACCTCATTAAAAACGAGATGCGACTTGAGGGGAACAGCAGCTGTTCCCTGGAGAATATGGCAAAACGGGTGATTGAAGAAGGAGGAGATAGCGATCTCAAGCAACTCACTGCCATCTTCCTCTTCATTGTATGGAGAGAGAGGTGTAATCGAATATTCATGGAGGAGATTAAGAGTGAAATAAGATTAGTAGAGGAGATCTTGACCGAGCGGAGTAACATTAGAGAGGCGAATAGAGAGGAGAATGAGGAGTAGAATCCAATCGCCCTTGCGAAAAGGTCAGATCGCCATTGAGAAAGAAGGAGAAGCGAAGAGGAGATTGAGGAGCTTTGGCGGTGCTGAACGGTGAGAGAAAGAGAAAAGGATCAGATTATTCCTAGATGGGATCCACAAAGTGCCAGCTTTGTGAAGGAAGCTTCGAGATTTAACAGTTAGGGTTTATACTTGGGCTGGGCTTATTATGTAGAATGGAATTTACTTTTTGATAAGGCTGAAATTAATAGATTGGGCTGTGTATGTAATAGTGTGGATTATTCTTTTTGATAAGGTCAGCCGTTATATAGAATTGGATGTAAATACTGTAGGATTGTACATAAAAAAGTTAATGAAATATACAAATTGGAAGAGTGGTGAAAAAACCCTCTCCAATGATCTTCAAAAAAAAAATATGCATATACAGTCTCAACTCTTTTGCTATAAAAAAATGATTCTCACTTGAATATCACATATCAGTTATTTCCATTTCTTATTGGTACTTCTTTGTACTTCTGTTTTTGTTTCAGAAAAGAAATATAAAAAATCTCACTGCTTATGGTGGTTTCCAAAGTGGAACTCTAATGTTCTTATGGAAAGTATTTTTGTTTTGTTTTTCATCCCCTATAAATTTGATCACCAATGATAATTGAGTTGGCGAGAGAGAGCTGGAATTGAGGATTTAAGGACCTGATAGCGAGTGAGAACAATAGATGGCGAGTGATTCACACTAGGATCTGAGAACTAATAGCGAGAGCAACAGATAGCGAGTGATAGCTGAGGATTTGTGGAACTAGTTTTGAGTGGACGCAACAGATAGCGATTGGAGCAACAGATCGCGGAATTTTTCTGGTTCACAATAGAAGCTGAGATCAATAGATCACTCGCACAGTTCCTACTAACATAGATCTAATTTGAGTCAGAGTTTCTATTCGCACTGTAAATCAAGGAAGCTTAAAAATTTAAACCCTTGCATAAAACGACTGCAGTGTTGTGTGTGTGTGTGTGTGTGAGAGAGAGAGAGAGAGGAGAGGTGTTGGGGAGAAAGGAGCTAGAGAGGAGATATGTCAACAATTCCTTTGCCAAAAACCTATTTCTGGTCAGCCATAGCGTGCTAAGAGGAAAAAGTATTCTACAGTTTCGAGTTTTTACTAAGGGGTCATGCTATTTTGGAATCTAAATTTCATAAAACCAAGGGCTAAATTAAAGAAATGATTCTTCAATAGTCCGTTTTGTTTTGTTCGTGAGTTCGCAAGACAGATTAGCATGACATTTTTTTTTTTAGCCGCCCTTGGGCTATTTCATTAGATCAACATTCAAGATCATTACAGGAGATACAAACCATACAAAATCAAAAAGATATGTAAACATAGCTTAATCTATCTCCTCAATATCAACAGATGTGCCTTTTTGCCATTTCTTTGTCATCACGTCGGCCTCCATATTTTCTTTTCTATTGATGTGCATGGCTAATCCTAGATTCATATGCCTCAATGATTATGATGTTGTAATCTGAAAATAAATTCTCCAATCAAGTTACGTTCTACATGTAGGTTGAAGTGATCGAGCAACTGTTATGTTGTCTGTGAAGAAGGTGCAAGATTGTATTCCCACGTTTAAAACCCGTTTAATCCCTCACAGTAGCGCCTCTGCCGCTGCTTCTATGGTGGAATTGTGTACGACTACTTTGTTCCTCTCTATAGTTTTACCTTCCTTCATGATAACATAAGCGGGACCGGCTTGATGCGATTATTTCCATGAAGCATCTACATAGCATAGGAACTCGGTACAAAATTTGGTTGGGGTCGTTTTTGGTATTTGTTTATGATTTATGTTTGAGTTTGGGAATGACATGTTTAGGGTCTCTATTGTTGTGTTTCTTTTTGCCAAACAGAGAAGCTTCATTGGTTGTATGGCTTTTTAATTAAACACTTTGTCATTCCTCTTTACCCAAATAAATCATAGAATATTTGCAAGTAGTTGTAATATATCGCCATTGAGGTACTCGGCTAAATTTGTTAGTACTTCTTTTGTAGTTAAGCTTTCAAATTTATCCGTTTTTAAGGCTAATGAAGATGTAAACCGTATTATTCGCGAGATTCCGCATAGGAAGAAGAGATGTAAAGTATCCTCCCTATGGTGATCACATATCGGGCACTCGGCCGAAATTGCCGCAATTCTTGTATTTAGCTTCTTCTTGGTTGGAACTTGGAAGTGCATCGTGAAATATTCGCCATATTAAAAATTTTACCTTCGGCACTATTCCTTTGCATAGTTTTTTTTTTTTTTTTCTAAATCTCGCTCGTAAAAGGTAGTTCTGTCGTCCCATCAACCTCGCCCACCATATTTCGGTATGGTGGAGAATTCTCCATTTGTACTCAGCATCCATACTAACCGATCTCTACGCATCAAACCCATATTTACACCTAGAATTGTTGTAGCTATGTTTGTTGCGGCTTGAAGTCCCATTAGGTCGACGAATTTTGGCAAGTCCCATTGTTGAGATTTTGCATCCCACAAATTAGCAACTTTAATATCTCGACTATTTGCACTTCTCGGCTTTACACTGATCCATCCGTCAAACCAAGGTTGTCCCAATGCACATCATGACTACGTTGCGTCTGACTTCGGGCTCAGTCTGATTTCAGGCCCAGTCTATAAGATAGATCCAACACATCTTTGCCAGCACTTAGTTTGACAAGTTCAGCCCCAAAAATTCAGATTTTTACCACATTAAAAGCAGAAACTACGATAAATCCACACCATATACAATCTAATTTTCAATTAGATTAGCACTCCACACTCAAAAAAAAAAAATCAAATCAAGAGAGGTCGATATACAACAAATTAGGAATACATTGCCTAAAGAACTACGACATTCTCACAAAATTTGACCGAATAATATCCGTAAATAAAAGCCTATAATCCTATATAACTCAAAATAACTTCAATAAATAACCTCACCCTCCCAAAACCAAGAGTAAAATTAAAATCTTGATTCAGTAAGTTCATTTCCTTCTTTTTTTAATACAAATTCACAACGGATCTCTAATCGGCCTTGCCAATGCAAAAGAGGACTCAGGATTTGTCGACATTAATAGTTCAACAAGAAAAACCTTTTTGGGACGAGGGATCTTCAAATTTGGCTCTAAGATACCTGCATGAATTTTTAAAAAAAAAGGGTAAATTTTATCCTAGATCACTCAACTTTAATAAAATGACCAAATAGGTCACCCAACTTTTAATTGTCCTCGATAGGTCATTCAACTTTTGATTTGTCCAACTTAGGTCACCCGGTTAATTTTTCATCCATTTATTGACGGAATTGATACGTGTATAACACGTCATCGCTGATTTAAACAGTCCACATCATTACCGACTTATAACTCAAATAATCATCTCAAGTATACCAAAATCACAGGTCATCCAACTTTATAATTATTTCACTGCAGGTCACTAAACTTTGAAAATTTATCACCAAAAGTCACTCAACTTTAAAAATATATCATGGGAGGTCACTCAACTTTAAAAATATATCACGAGAGATCACTCAAATTTTAAAAATATATCATAAGAGGTCACTCAACTTTACAAATATATCAAAATGGGTCACTAAATTTTAAAAATATGTCACCAAATGTCACTACCTTTAATTATATGTTAAATTTTAATTTGTTGAGACGATTATAATTCATGTGAGACTTATTTTTTTCTTTAAATATTAATTACATGATTTTAGCAAAAATGAGATAGTTATAAAATATTATTTTTATAAAATACAGAATATTATTTTTCCAAAAATACTTTACAAAAATATTTTATATCATTTTTAAAAAATTATAAAAACATTTAGAAAAATATTTTTAGAAAAGAATATTTTTTAAGGAAATATTTTTCAAAAAATTACATTTCAAAAAATATTTTATAAGAGAATATTTTCTTTAAAAATGAAAGTATTTTATAAAATACTTTTATTAAAAGTATTTGTTTATAAAAAAAAATTGAAACATAATTTTTTTAAAAATGAAAACTATTTTTTTGAAAAAATATTCTTTTCTGAAAATATTTTTTGGAAAAATGTTTTTTTGATTTTTTTTGATTTTTTTTAAAATGATATAATTTTTTTATAATTTTTTTGTAATTTTTTTATTTCATAAAAATGATATTTTATAACTATTTTGTTCTTGCTAAATTTAAAGAAAAATAAGTCTCACATGAACTATAATCATGTCAACAAATTAAACCAACATATAATTAAAGATAATGACATTTGTTGACATATTTTTAAAGTTGAGTCTCATTGTGATATATTTGTAAAGTTGAGTGACCTCTTATGATATATTTTTAATATTTTTAAATTTGAGTGACTTCGCATGATATATTTTTAAAGTTGAGTGACTTTTGATGATAAATTTTCAAAGTTGAGTGACCTGCAATGAAATAATTATAAAGTTGGATAACTTCCTGTGATTTTGGTATACTTCCTGGAACCCGACTGACCCGAAACACCCAAGACCTTAACGATCTGAAACACGAAATACTCGAGACCCGAACGATCCGAACCCAAATGACCCACTCGATTAAATGGTTAAGAAATTGTTGATTTCACTGCTATGCTAGTGTTATATATTATTTTATAATACCGTATTCCATTTTTTATATTATCAATATACAATTTTAGAAAGTTATATATTATTTTATTGTACTCATGTATTGTTTTTGGAGATATAGATATAGTTAACAATTCTTTATAAACCAATAAAGTAATAATCAAGTCTGCGTGATACAAGCTAGGCTAACTGATAACTAGCTAGCATGATATATAAAATCCAAAATGATCCAAAAGTAAAGCACAAATTCGACTAACCATACGAACTTACCTGAGTGACCAAAATTACTAATTTGATTAACCTAAAATACTTCAATGATCTATAATACTTATCAGAATAATCTGAAATACTAATCCAAAACTTAGAACAGAATGATCCGTAACCAAAATTTAACATAGAACCGGATTACCCGAAACTACCCGGATAACCCGTGACCAGATTCAAAACAGGCCTGAATTACCCGAAACATAGAACCAAAAGATCTGTGACCAGACTGAAAACACACACCCTGATTACCCGAAACTTGGACCCAAATAACCTGTGACCAGACTTAAAACAAACCCTAATTATCCGAAACTTAGAACCAAAAGATATGTGACCAGACTGAAAACACACCCTTATTACCCGAAACTTAGACCCGAATAACCTATGACCAGACTCAAAACAGACCCTTACTAGAAACTTAGAATCAAATGATCTGTGTGATCAGACTGAAAACAGACCCTAATTACCATAAACTTAGAACCAAATGATCTGTGACCAGACTGAAAACACACCCCAATTACCGAAAACTTAGACCTGAATAACCTGTGACCAGACTGAAAATAGGCTCTAATTACCCGAAACTTAGAAGTTAGAACCCATGACCCGTAACCCGAATCTGCCTTACCCGAGACCTGAAAGACCCATAAATGGAATGACCTGATACCCGAACGACCCGTGGCCCAAATGACCCGTAAGCTAGAATGACGCAAACCCGAAATGACCCGACCCAAACCCTACCCAACGAGCTCATTTGCCACCTCTATCTATTATAGATAATATTTTATATTACCAAGTATATTTGTTCACATATTACAAGGTATCTAACTCTTATCCGAGGGGTATTTATATAAAATGTGCTACTATTTTGATATAAAATATTCAAATTTGTCATTGAAGGATACTACAAATGTCAGTATCTGATACGATACAACTTGATTTGAGGTAGGTTCAAACAACTAAAGTTAATCCCAAGCGGAAAACCCTAACAAAACCCTAATATTCTCACTCAAGAATCAAATATTTACCAGGAGAGAGATTCCGGCCCTTGTATAAATCTTTCGCTAGTGGATTCGAAGCCCAAAAATTAACCCCCAAACGACTCGTCGGTTGAAACCCCACAATTTCTCCTTCCTCTGAAATCACCACCTATTTTTCACATTATTTCTCATTAAAATAAAAATTGTAACAAAATTATTTTTAATTTGTTAACAAAATTTTCGGAATTTAATACCTGAAAACTAGCAATCTCTGGGTAGACTTTTTCCAAATTATTAGAATTTTTTTTAACAAAATTCTCAGTGGTTTGATATGTCAAATCATCGTTTGAAACAGATTCTGTTTCTGTATCTCTTAAGTAAGTAGGAATCGTACCGATAAATGTACCGATATTTGAATCATTTATTATTTCTCCTGACCAACCGAGTGATTCTTTTACTTTCTTCACAATTGACTTGCAGTAATTTTCTATCTGTTCATTAATTGTATTAATTAATTATAAAATAAAAGTAAGCTCTGTTAATTTGGGAGGAATATATATATATATATATATATATATATAATAAGTAAAGGAATATACCTCAGGAGAATCAGGGGAATAGAGAAGGCCGGAATAGGTTTCACATGATTTAATATTATTATTATTTTCAGAATTTAATTTCACTTTTGGAAAAAATAAAGTAGTGATTCCAAGTAAACCAATAACAACACATCCTGAAATAGTTGCGTATACTGCTTTCAACAAAGAGCCCTGCATGATAATAACACAGGCAAAATTCATAAAAAGTTAGTAAATGAGTTCTTTTTCATAATTAAAAATTCTATTGATACTAAGAAGCTAATAGTTTATTTATTTATTTTTGATAAGAAGTAAATTAAAGAATGACTTGCGTTATTTCTTGTGGACCTAATTGGTTCTAAAATAGGGCGAATTGAAAGTCTCTTTTCTGGTAAAGTGTATTGATCTTCACAATACATGTCAAGAACATTTGCCAATTCCATCTACACATTTAAAAAATAATAATAATAAATCAATCAAATAGGCAATGTAAATGATAAATATTAAATATACCCTCATTTTATTTAAATAAATAATTTAGTTAAAAGTACCATTTGGAATTTGGTTAAAAGAATCTCCAATCTATCCTCACCCAACTTATGCCATCCTTCAAACTTTATCTCTTTATTTTTATTAACCAAATTAGACATAATTTGTATCTTATAAGAAGGAACAAACTCATTTATCCACTCAACATTCCATTTCTTATCATCAATTTCCAAATTAGCAAAATAATCCATCATTTCTTTTTCGGAAATTATACACACGCATATAGAAGAATCAAGAGAAGATATCCTTTTTGGTAGTGAGGTTTTTTTATGATAAGTTGTTTTTGTATGGTTGATTATGAAGGAACAAATTGCTTCTGAAAGAACAGAAAGCAACTTTTCATGTGATGAGTTTATAGTAAAATCCGCTTTTTCCTGCAGTAGTAATTAAAACAAAATTATGCATAAATATTAGATATAAATTTGTATTAAAGCTTATCCAAAAAAGCCTAAGAAATAAACTACTATTATTTACTAACCTCTTTAGGAAGATCAAAATCATCCAAACCTCTTTCGGTTCCTGGAGTTAAAACACGGAGATTAAAGCTCCATAATTGCTCCAAACACACTTGTCTAAAGGTCATTGGTAATATATTCTTTGAATTCTTCAGAAAATCACCGTTAAGATTCTTTTTGAGCTTCTTAGCTTTCTCCCTCACTTTCTTGGTAGGCAAAAACTGTAGATTGGATGATATTATGAAGTTAATGAGAAATAGGCGTACCAATTATGTATACATTGAAAAAGGAAGGTAAATCTTAGTTACTGGTGTAAAAGAAGATGAAACAACGCACAAGCTTGGTCGAGATGGAGCTCCGCCCTTCGGGACTCCGGCCAGGAAAGACCGTCTCCACAACCATGGCCTCCGCTCCAGAATACAAATGCTCCTCCGCCGCAACGCCGCCGTCCGCCGCCGCGGCTGTTATCGCCTGGTTGTAATCAACACTACCAGTAACAGAAAGCACGCAGAGATCCGATTGGTATGTGCGGACAGCTGGGAGATGGTTGGGGATTTCATCCTCGGAACGGAAAAGCAGTGATTGGATGCGGTCGTTGTCGGATAGGGAGAGGAAGATGGGCCGGAACCGGCGCCGGTGGAGGGGAAGAGGAAGGAAGGAATGAGGAAGAAGAGGAGGGTTGGACGAGGAGAGAGAGGAAGATGGGAGAGGAGACGGGAAGAGGGAGGAAGAAGAAATCATGTCGCCGGCGTTGGCTGGCAATTGGGAATGGAGAAGAAGGGTTTTTGAGTGGGCTCCACTGCTCAGCTCGGTTTCCTGTGTGTGCAAAATACAAATGACATAAGGGTGTGCTCCAATGAGGTACAAAGGAGGGGAGGGGAAGGAAAAAAATCATTTTATCTTGCTCCGGAGTTTTATTTGAATAGGATGAGAAGATAAAGAATGGAAATAATTTTATCTTCTTAATATGAAAATAACTCATTTTTGTTGCCCCCAAATTTGGAGGACAAATATTTTCTCTCCCTAATTAAACTATTCAATATCAAAAATATCTTTTATAACATTAGTTGTATTACTTATTAAAAGGGGCATTTGTGTCTTTTTTCAGTGGCAAAATATTTACCAATATTTTTTTTAGAACTCGGGAGCAAGACAATTATTATGACTTGCCATCTCATCTCATGCCCTCGCTTCTCTTCCCCTCCCCTCTCTCCCTTTCTCCCCTAACAAAAGACTCGGGAGCACACCCTAACAGGGAAAACTCCAATTTCGGCGACTTTTTTTTTGAATAGTTTTGAAAATATTTGCAAAAGTGGCCGTTTCGCTCAGTCACTGGGCGAAACTGAGGTAGTTTCGCCCAGTAACGGGGCGAAACACAGTTTCACCCAGTGATTGGGCGAAACTGACACTGTTCACACTGTTTCGCCCAACTACTGGGCGCAACAGGCACTGTTTCGCCCAACTACTGGGCGCAACAGGCACTGTTCCGCCCAGTGAAAAAAAAAAAAAAATTTTGCCCGTTTCGCCCGGTGACTGGGCGAAACAGGCACTGTTCAAAAAAAAAAAAAAAAAAATTTTTTGCCAGTTCCGCCCAGTGAAAAAAAAAAATTTGCCAGTAAAAATAATTCTAAATATTTCATTATTAGCAAAGAATCAATTAGAGGCATAATCATATCAGTTTTCTTTAGAGTTTTGCATATATAATAATAACATATAGATAATTGAAAACTCATCATTAAATAAAAGATTGAAAACTCATAATCATATCATTTGTTAATTGAAGGATTGTAATCTCAAATCACATTAGTATTTCTTTTATTTAATTAATAAATATATACGCATAATTTGTCTGTTGCTCTCACAAAATATTGTCAGATAAATAAAGATATTGAAGAAATAAGGAACATAACAAATATTTTTCACATTAGAAACAGATATTGAAGAAATAAGGAACATAATTTGTCTGTTGCTCTAGAGAAAAATGATATGATTATGCCTCTAATTGATTCTTTACTAATATAAATGAAATATTTAGAATTATTTTTACTGGCAAAAAAAAAAAGTTTTTTTCCCTGGGCGGAACTGGCAAAAAAAGAAATTTTTTTTTTTTTGAACAGTGCTTGTTTCGCCAGTAGCTGGGCGAAACAGTGTGAACAGAGCCAGTTTCGCCCAGTCACCGGGCGAAACGGGCTAAAAAAAAAAAATTTTTTTTGACTGGGCGGAACAGTGCCTATTTCGCCCAGTAGTTGGGGGAAACAGTGTGAACAGTGTCAGTTTCGCCCAATGACTAGGCGAAACGGCCACTTTTGCAAATATTTTCAAAACTAGGCTATTCTCTTAATTATTTTTTTTTTTTTGCCACTTCAAAAAAAAAGTCAATTTCGGCCTACTTGGGTAAAATGTTCAATTATATATTTAGACATTTTGTTTTTTGAAAGGAAAAAAATTTAGACATTTTAATTTTCAATTTGCTTTCAATTTAAAATTTCATTTTTGTTCAATTAAATCTCTCGAAGTGATAATGTGGCCGTTAACAATCAACATTATATAATGACTCAGCATAAAATATTGTTACAATTTTTATAAATATTTTCAGGAGACAATTCTTGTACTCTGTTGGACAGCACGATAAAGATATACGAGGAAACATTAATCATAATACATTATACCACAATTTACAGCTCACATCCCATACAGTCATCTCTGGATAGAGGAATCGTTTTTTTGTCAAACAATTACAGAGCCTATGCCTTGGTTCACTACCAGACTGTATATCCAGCTTAGGAACGGCACCAAAGTATTCTTTTGGCATGACAAATGGCTGATGGAACAACAATTAGCAACCAAATTTCCATAATTATACGGTCGAGCAAAAATAAAACATGCGACCGTTAGCCAATTTATCAACCATCAAACTCCATTGTGGAATAGACAGCTCAACTCAGTTCTTGAGAGGCAATGGATGTCTATCACAACTCTATCAGCGCATGTACGACTCACTAGCGAGCCTGACAAATTTACGTGGGACACAGGAACATCGCTTGGGCCGTATTCCGCAAAAAAGGGTTATCAGTTTTTTGCCAACACAGGAATACCAGCTAGACGGGTATCGAGAATTTGGAAAATAAAAGCTCCACTCAGAGTAAGAGTTTTTGGATGACTAATGCTCAAGCATCGACTTCCAATCAGGGATCAAATCTCCAAGTGGGTACTGCTCGACAATACCAAATGCAACATGTGCATGGATTCTGCCGAAGAAAACCACAATCACTTTTTCAAGGATTGTCCATTTACAGACTGCTTGATACAACATGGTGCGCAGAATCTTCAAGGGATTTCCATGTGGCTAGCGTCATTCTTGACCGCGTGGAAGGAGAGAGCGCCACTTCAACAACTGATCAAGAAGGATATTTGCGGCATTGGAGATAGCAACTCAAGACGCTAGGTGGTGGCGGGTTAAGCTTTTCAAATCTGTTTAGGGGTTGGATCTAGACTCGGGGAACTAGGTTCAACAGGAAAATTAGGTATCCAAGGGTTGTATTTGTATTGCTTGTTAACCAATTTGGGCTTGTAAATCTTGATTTTATTGTGAAATAAAATCCAACCAGTAGGCAATCGGCTACTGTTAAAAAAAATACATAATACATATTTAAAGAGTAAATTTTATCGTAAATGACTTAATTTTTAAAAATGACAAATTATCGATACAATATTTAATTTTACACATCATCATATACATAATTAGAGCAAAAAAACATGAAACATGCTGGCCTAGCTTACCTGGCAATTGCCATGATACACAAGTGTAGTAGAAACAAAATAGATACATTTTTCGTCACAAAAAAATTTGTAACATGAACCACACGTTTTTGTATAATGTGTCGTGAAAAGAATTATATTATTTTCCTATATTTATATATATTGTTTTCTCACGGCATATTATGTTCTATAATTAGTGATTTATATTTGTTAAACAAAAACATATTAAATGTCCTTTCAGTCTTTGTCTATGCCATAATGAGGTTTTTAAACCAAAATTATATCCCTGTCAATCTACTCAAACCTTGTGGGCGCTATGGCCTGTGATTTGTGAACCACATACGATGTTATTGCTGTTCTTACGCAAATCATGATGATTCGTCTTTGTTTATTTATTTATTTGTTTTTATTTTGATAATAACTTAATACAGAAAATCAATTACATCAAGAAATAAAAAAAAAAAGGTGGTATGATAAGTAATAAGAAAAATGTAAATGGAGCTTGATTTTATAATTTTTGTTTCAAGTAGTACTCCACCAATATATTTGAGGGACGAAGCGAAATGGGGTTGAATCTCAGTGACAAAAGCTCACTCTATCACTTACAATATCCCGGGCTGTCGCAATGTACTCTATCAATTAGGTTATTACTCATTTGCAAAACAGATTAAGATGTTATTTTGTTGATATCTAAAATAATATTGTATAAATCCAAAATAAATATTATTTTCAAAAATTAATTATTATTTATACTATTTCGGAATAACCTTGTAAAATTTATTATATTAAGATTTATATTACATAAAACATCATATTGTCTATCATTTTACATAAAATATTATTTATTATATATATATAATATTATTTACTTTTGCATTTATTTTTATATTTTTATTATTTTTAGTATTAATATTATTTTAAATATTATTTTCATTCATTATTTTAAAATATAATATGAACAAATCACTTCACTTTTATGGAGATGAAAGACAATATATAAGAATATAGTAGAGTCTTTTAAAATATTCAAAAAATTATGAGTCTTTTGAAAAGCTGGTCTTTTTAAAAAGAATAATGTACTTTAAAATAATGTGAACAAAAAAAATAATATGAAAAAAATATTGAAAAAAAACTATTTTTTTTCTTTTGAAAGAAAGATAATTATGTTGTTAACCTCAAAGATAAACATTACACAATTTAATGCCGAAAAAACATATGGACCCACCATACAAGCCAATCATGGAACCCACGAGCTTCTTGCTTCGATTATAATAGACCCCATCCTAGTCTACCTGTCCTTGAAACTAGGGAAATTTGCATAAAAGCCCTACGTTATATCTAAATTGCAAAACACCCCTGCATTATTGAAATTTGCAAAAAATCTCTATACTAAAAAATTGCAACGAATTCTCAACCGTTAGATTAAAGCTAACGCCGTTAGTTTTAGTAGTTTAATTACTTGAAAATAATTTCAGAAAATATTTTTCTTACAAAAATTATTTTTAAAAAAATAAAAAACTATTCTTAAAATATTTTTTTCCGAAAATAAATTTTTCCGAAAAATAAAGTTTTTAGAAAATATATTTTTTTAAATAATTTAGGGTCTTCTTGCAATTTTCAATAATGCAGGGGCTGTTTAAATTTAGACATAATACACGGGCTTCTCGCAAATTTCCCTTGAAACAATTATATCACTAAGCTCTACCGTGAACCAACCAATAACAGAACACCACGTAACAAATAGCCTACATGGCGTGGTTTAATTGGTACAGTTCATAATAAACCAATTCCGTCTCTTAGTTTTTCCCAGTTCTAACAGGCTCATTTCACAAAACTTCGCTAGACTCGGTCAAATCTCATCTCTCTCTCTCGCCCGAATTTCTCCTCCGCCTGCTCTATGTCCCAGCCAAACAAATCCAAGAAAAGAAGGAAGAAAGTGGGCAATTGAGCATAAATGGACTATTACAAGGTCTTGGAGGTGGATCGAGACGCGACGATGGAGGAGATCAAGACGGCGTTCAAACAGCTCGCGTTCAGATGGCACCCCGATAAGAATTTGAATAATGTTGATTTGGCTGAGGAAAAGTTTAAGCAGATTTCTGAAGCTTATAAGGTAGCTCTGATCGTTTTTGCCTTGATTTGCTGGAATCTGATTCGATGCTGACTGAATTTTCGCAATTTCTTTTTCTTTTTGATGAATTGAATTTTCACAATTTCGGATATGAAGTTCTCCATTTTTAAAATATAAAGAAAATCTCTGTAGCTCATGGATGCCAAATGGACGTATTATTCTGAAATCATGATCTAGTTAGCTATACTCTTATCCATTTTACTGCAAATTCGAATCTGATTATGACTTTTGAACTTCTCTAACCATCTAAACCTCTAATTCTACAAGATACAATTTTCCAAGAACCTAAAATGAAACCCAAGACAATTACTTTGCAACAAAAATACCAAACGATATTTTTCAAAAATCTAAAATACTTCTCCTCTTATTCAGTAGGTACTCAAAGATCCCCAAAAGCGCGCGGAATACGACTTCCACAAAAGAAAATCCAACGGCCGATCAAACCATTCTCCATCAGCATTTAATACCGATGAATCATCATCATCATCGTCATCATCATCGAATCAATTTGCGTACGGGTCCTTCAGCGATTCTCTGTTCAAGACTTTCTTCGGACGAGGGCCCGCTGTGAAAGCTGCGCCGATCGAGTATTATGTGAATTGCACTCTTGAGGAGTTGTATGCTGGGACTGTGAAGAGTATAATTCTTACGAGAGACGTTCTTGACCGTAGAGGGTAATTTTTTTTTTATATTGATATTTCAGTAGTGTGTTTTATTGGGAAATTTGCAGAAAAGCCCCCGCATGAAGCCTTAATTGCAAAAAAGGCCTTTTATTATCTAAAATTGCAAGAAATCTTTAAAAATTCAAAATAAATCCTTATATTACTACTTAGCAAGACATTTTTATTAATTGAATCGTTAGAGAAAAGTTAATGGCAGGGATTTTTTAATGTAGGGGCTCTTCTGGAAATTTCCCATTTTTCTTTTTTACTTTTTTTTTGCAATAATGATAGGGACTAATAATCCCGTCCTAATAATGGTGGCAGTGAGAGTCATGATTTTAATTATTTTTCAATTGAATACATGGTACAACCATAAAAGACTTTTAAGAAAAGATTATTGTTTCAGTAAATATTTTATGAAATCAGTATTACATATAATTCATAATTAAATGATTTTCAATTTTTGAAAATTGTTCCTTTAACAAAATATTTGATCAAATTTACAGGAAACCAATACCAATAAAGGAAATGCTAACGGTAAATATAAAACCGGGTTCGAAAAACGGGGCGAAATTCATATTTGAGAAAAAAGGGAGCGAGAGAGCCAACACAATTCCGGCCGATATAATCGTAATTCTAAACCAAAAACCTCACAATTTATTCACACGGGAAGGCGACGATTTAATCCTCAAAGAAACCATCTCCTTATTTGAAGTCTTGACTTGCTCTTGCGGTGCGGAATTTAAAACCCTAGATGGAAGGAATTTAAAGGTGCCGATTAATTTTTTAGGGTTTCCGTTTTGTGAGAAAGTTGTGAAAGGAGAAGGTATGCCTTTAGCGAATGATCCTTCGAAGAGAGGTGATTTGAGGATTAGATTGAATGTTAGGTTGTTTTGATAGTATAGAATTAGAGGCATTATTAGAGTCGATGCTTTGTTGATAGATAGTATTTATTTCTCTATTTTTAATTTCTTTGTTTATTGGGTCGATTCATTGATTTATTTACTTTAAAGAAATAAAAGGTCTTAAGTGCCTTCATCTTAATTGTACATATCTTTGGATAATAAGAAGATTGCTTGTGTATATTTACTAAGCGAGTATTGCCTTGGTCGTATTTTTAACTTCTGTCGAAAATAAGTTGTAGTTATAATTTATTTTTGAAATAGGAATTATGAAGTGTCTAATATTCAAATTTTCGACAACTAGGAGACTTTCCGCGCTTCGCTGCAATCTTTGTTACTTTTATTGTTTATCATAACATAATAAGTAAGGAATCAAATTAATCATATGTAATGATAATTTACAAAAAGTTTACATAAATTATTTCAAAAAATAATTTAGAACAGAAAAAACAATAAATTATTCATATTTTTGTTGGAAATTAATGGATCCATACACAAGAATTCATCTATCCTAATAACAAAAAAAAACTTGACTTGGATGATCTTGTTTTAAGAGCAAAATTGGCTAAAGGGATGGGACATAATTATTATGGAGAATCCACGTGGCTTAATGATCTTTTATATATTTTTCCGATAGTTATTCTAGGTACTATTGCATGTAATGTAGGTTTAGCTATTCTAGAACCATCCATAATTGATGAACCGGCGGACCCATTTGCAACCCTTTTAGAAATATTAGCTCAATGATATTTCTTTCTTGTATTTCAAATACTTCCTATAGTACCCAATAAGTTATTGGGTGTTCTTTTGATGGTTTCAGTACCAATGAGATAATTAACATTATCATTATTGGAGAATGTGAATAAATTCCAAAATCCATTTTGTCGCCTAGTAGCTACAATGGTTTTTTTTATTGGTACCATAGTAACTCTTTGGTTAGGTATTGGAGCCACATTACCTATTGATAAGTCCTTAACTTTAGGTCTTTTTTAAATCAATTCAGTTGTGAAGTATTATGATGTACATCAATACTTATCATCATTGCAACATAACGTGGTTTTCTAAAATAAATAAAATTAGATGTAAAATAACAAAACATAAAAGTATATAAATAAATAATCATTATAGAAACTTAGTGATTAATCAATGACTAAAATTCATTCATATCTTATTATCTGACGGTTTGAAATCAATTTAAATTGAAATTATAACAATATGGAATTCAAAATAAAGAGAAATTCAAACTAATTTAGATTAAATATTTTAAAATGAGAAATACAATGTTTGATTATGAATTATTATTTTTAAAAGAAGAAAAGAAAAGTATTTTATGTTTTAATGTTTGAAGTAATAAAAGAACTTTCCATATTCTCTTTGATGTTTGAACACAATTATGATCATGATTTATTGGAACCATTTGATTCAAATCTAACGATAAAAAACAGGGAGATGATATTTTGAGAGCATGCTTTGAGAGTTGAGAGCAGAGAGAGAATAATTTGAAATAAATACCCAATTTACCCCTAATTTCAATCAATATTAATTAACATTAATTGAGCCTTTCTTAAATTGCTCTCTAATAGCACCAGCTGCCTTCATAGCAAAATACACCCATATAAATTTCTAAATTAAATTTATGAACAATTGTAAGCATAACCTACATAAATATTAGAATAAATAAAAACAAATTGTACTAATTTCATGTGTCTGTACACTCTTCAAATTTATATTTGCTCTACAAAATATAATGTATAATCTTTGATGCATATAAATATCATCATTAAACACACTCACATTATAACTTCTATATATATATATATATATGTTTGATGACTGCCTCTAAGGGTAGGAATATAGAATAGGAAACACTAAAAGTATCAATTATTGTTATACATGTTAGCATGATACATAAAAAATCAACAAAAAATTGTAACAATTGAAAAAGTTAATGATTTAGATGTAACCATACTATTTAATTTAAGGGTTGAAATAATTAGGATGATGTGGTCTCATGAGAGGTCTCAAAAAGTTTTGAAAAATAAAAGGGTGGGAAAATTAATTGAAATACTTTTTCATGATTTATTTTGCTTGTCTACAATGTGTTTGTCAAAGTGATAATGTCACAAACAGTAACTGAAATATTTTTACTATTTTGCTGGTTGGTTCTATTATCCATCAAATCCGTGAGTCTCTTTCCTTTTTTTTCGTGAATTTTTCAGTCGTAACACTAGGAAACATTGCATTTCATTCTCCACATTTATTTGATTTGAAAGTTCAAATATGGGTCTTGAGATTTTGGTGTATTTGTTCTTTCGTAGACAGTGCTCATAATTGATATATTTATCTGATAAATGAATTCATCTTAATAATTGTGTATATGGCATATTTAGAAAAAAAAAAGAAAAGAAAAATAATAGAGAACTCATGCTAGTTGTCTGAAGTATTAATATTAAGTTTCAACATTTTCTATTTCTCTTGGTATAATTTCCATAAGACAATAATAATAATAGGTCAAATTTCATATGTACCTGTGCAAAACCTCATAATTTTCATGTATACCCCTGCAAAACATGAAATATCATGAGTACCCCTACAAAACCAATAAACTATCAAGAATACCAATATAATCCGTTAAGGGTTAACATTGCCGTTAATTTTTTATTCTTCCGATTTTCCCCTTAAATAAATAAGATAAGAATTTATATTGAACTATTCTATGTTTTTTATTAGTCTATATATGTATATATGGTAAGTTAAAGAATTATAAACTTAAATGAGAGCAATTTTTTTTTTTTTGACAACAAGCCCGTAGGCATTTTATTAATATCCAGGTATAGCGCCCGAGATCGCAAAGTACAAAGAAAAATATAAAATAACATGTTTGAGTAAAACCCTAATACAAGATTAATTGGCACAAACATATCTTTGAATTGAAATGAACATCAAGGAGAACTTATTCAGAATAAAAATCAAGTAGAACTGTCGTCTGAATTCAAAATTCCCGTAATTCGAGAAAGTTCGCCAAGTAATCAACCTCTATTTTGCTCCTTGCTATATATTGAAAAGTTGGATCTTTTATCCGTCTCTTCCATAATAGCTAAGTTTCTCTGTAACAAAAAAGGAACTTATAATTTCTTACCCAAATTTAAGATAAACTTGATTGAATCTTTATAATTAATTAAGGACATGATAGTCATTTTATAATTTAAGATAAACTTGAATCTTTCTAATTAATTAATGGCATAATAGTCATTTTATAAACTTGAATCTTTATAAATTTATGTAAGAATTTCTTACCGAAATTTAAAATAAACTTGAATCTTTCTAATTACTTGAGGGCATAATATTCATTTCATAGCTTTTCTCAAGCAATTAATGGTAACAAAATCATTAAATATGTTATTTGACTGACGGATCTTGACGGACAATTAACGGCAAGGGTATTAATGATATTTTTAACACTTTGTAGGGATATTCATGATATATTAGTAATTTTGTAGGGGTATTGGTAATTTTCATATTTTATAGGGGTATACGAAAATTATGAGGTTTTGCAGGGGTACATGTGAAATTTGGCCATAATAATAAGTGTATAATTTTTGTATTCTTATTTGCAGGATTTTCTTTATGGTGGGGCCTGCAAAACTAAAACATTAGGGGCCATTCTAATAAAATCCAAATAGCGTTTTACAAGACTCGACTCCACGATTGCTTTACAAGCTCGTTGCGATTCGTTGAGACTAAACAACCCGATTTCTTTCAATCAAATAACCCAACAAACTAGATCTAATTCCTCTCAAAATTACTCACAGAAATGTTGATTAATTAAACTTGTTTCTAGAGAGAAAAACTTAGAAATATTGCTTAGAAAACTTGTTGTGAAATTTGGATTGGAGCTGCCCTTATAAAGATGGAAGGAGCAGCTCACATATATGGAAAAACAGTTTATTCCGTTGACAACGCAGTTATTCCGTGCCAACGGAATACCAAAGAGGAAATAAAATCAGCCAAATAAATGTTCAAACGGCTAGAAATCTGTGTAATTCATTGACAACGGAATCACTACTCACAGGATAGAAGCATTCCGTTGACAATAGAATTATTCCGTTGACAACGGAATCACTATTCACAGCCCAAGTCAAAACGAAAAAAAAACTGAAAAACTGAGATTTTTCTCTGGATTTTGTTTTAATTAATCAATCCAAAAACACAAAACAAACTCAAAACAAAGAAGAGCTCCAACTCTTGAACGCCACGAACGAGTCTTGAAAACTTGAACCGCGATGCAACTCTTCGACGACTTCTGATCTGATCAAGATGAACAATTTGCATGTCGATTTGAACTTAATAATTTCCTGATCTTATACAATAAACGCAAACAAGATTAGTAATTACAGAATTGTTTTAAACATCATCAAACTGAGAACAACAGTTAAATCTCTTGAAAATAAGTTTTTAAATATTTATTAACATTATTGTTTTAGAAAATATTTTCTTACAATTTTTTTAAAAAAACTATTATTAATAATATTTTTGAGAAATATTTTCAAGAAAATATTATTTGAAAAATATTTTTCTTAAAAATATATTTAGGAAAAATGTACCTTTTTCAGTAAAACAAGTTTTTTTTGAAAACTATTTTTAAGAAAAATATTTTTTTCATATTTCATATTTAGAATATTTTTAATTTAAGAAAAATAATTTGTTAGAAAAATATTTTATCGAGAAAGATACTTTCTTCTGATAATTTATTTGTAAATATATTTTTTGAAAGATTATTTTTTTTAGAAAAGTATTCAAAAAATTATGAAAACATATTTTTTTAAAAAGTATTTACAAAATAATATTAAAAAAATATATATTATATTTCAGTAATATAATTTGTTAAAAAAATACGTTTTCAAAACAATAGTTTTTCTGAAACAATTTTTTTTGCAGAAAATAAAAATTTCAATGGCGATTTTTTTTCAAAAAAATATTTTTCTTAATAATAGATTTTAAAAATAAATTTTTAAGAAAATTATTTTTCCGAAAAATTGTTATTTTGTATTTAAAAATAATTTTAAAGTGATTAAATTACTGAAACTAACTGTGTTAGTTTCAATTTAACGATAGGGACTTTCTTACAATTTTAGCAATAATGCTGGGCCTTTTTTGTAATTTTTAATAATGTGGGCTTTTTTGCAAATAGGCATAATGTAGGGGCTTTTTTGTAAATTTCCCGATTATTTAATATTAACATACATATCATCACTTCTAAAAAATTGGGAAATTATTTTTTTTATAAAGAGTGATATGAGACGGTAATGAGTTCTTTTCTTTTAAGTTTTTTAAAAGTTTCATCTGAAATGTTAAAGGACTAAAATTGAGAACATAAAGAATTGTATATTAAGGTCTGCAAATTCTTACAGGACAAAAAGAACATTAAGGAAAAGAAAAAGCAACAAACAACTAGGCGTCACATGCAGCTCGTGTCTATATTTAACGGTCGACTTGATAAACAAAACAAGACACACTTCTAACTATGGGAAAGATTATATTTCAGAAAATAGCACCAACTCTATTTGAAGAAATATCATTTTTATGCCGTTACTGAGCGAAACTAACAATTTTGCTCGGTCATTGAGTAAAAATATTGAGAAATTAATTTCGATCAGCATCCATCTTAATTTAGTGTAATCAAACTTAAAAATTCAGTTTTTCTCGGTGACGGGTGAAATTGGAAAATAATAATATATTTTATTTTTGCTCTAAGTCTATAGTCAAAAAAATGATAGTTTCGTTCAATGACTTAACAAAACTAATATTTAACCTTAATTAAAAGATATTTAAGTATTAACAGCTAAACATACTAAAGAAAATGAGAAATCTACACTTTCGGTTAAGCGAAATTCTTCAGTTTTGTCCAGCTATTAGACAAAATTGTTATTTTTCCTAATAAAGTTAGAAGGGTTACTTTTTGAAATAATTTTTTTTTGTATAGTAGTTTGAAAAAAAAAAAATCCAGAACCCAAACTGGCCAAACAGGGGAAGTTGGATTTAGGGGAGTGAAATTATCAACCCACTGAATTGACTAATCTACCCTCAATCCGCCAGGTCAATTCGGTCAATGAAAAAAGGAAAAATCGTGACAGCCTATTCGACTGAGGATATTTTCGTCATTTCATATTTATATATTGTTCTGTCTTTCGGAAGTCGAATGACAGCGTGGATAATACGCTGATACTTTCTGATCCCATTTATGCCCCTTCGATTAAGATCCCACGGCCGTCCAGATTGCGTAAAGCAAGGTATTTTAGTGATTAAGTAGGGTGATTGAGGGTATTTTGGTAATATCACGAAAGAAGACGAGAGAGGAGAATCACGTTCGAGCTTTTGAAAGACGAATTAAAGAAAAGAAAACAATTATTAGAACCGGCTTTTGGATTTATTAACATATTGATTATGATTAGTAGGCGAGAAGATTTATCAGGTTGTCTCCAGTTGTTTGTAAACGTATATTTCCAGTTTATTTCATCCTTCAATTTGTCAATATCATAATTTATTTTCAATTATTTTAAAGTTCATAAACTAGTTGTTATCTGAGAGGTTTTAGTTTTTTTATGGTTAATTATTTATTTAAAAAAAAATTATGTTTTAATATAATTAATATACATAAAGGAAAAACATTAACCAACTTATAAAACAAAATTAGAGAGATCTTCATTAATTTTTTTAGAATTTAATATCATAATTAAAATTTTACATACTTGTATATATAATGCAATATAGAAAGTATAAACCAGAATAGTATATACAAAAATAATTACATATCATATAAAAATGAAGTGGCTAATTGTCTTGTGAAGTTCAATTTCATGCATAGTTTATCACTGGATATATCCATGGAAACATAAAGCGGAGATAAGAGAGCTCCACAACTCAGTAGTGGGCAAAATAAAGAAGTAACTTGCAAGCAAGCAAGCTCGCAAATGGTGACCATCTCCAATCTGTAACTTTCACCTTCCTTCCACCCCACCCAACCCTTCTCTCTCCATTCGTCTCAACCATGCCAGGCCTCGTCACTCCCTCCGACACCCCGCCGCTCCGCCTATCCAATGACTCCCCCGCCACGCCCTCCATCTCCGGGGGCCGCCGCTCTCCTGCCTCCAAGAAACCTTCTCCTTCGAAGAAACCTGAAGTTAATACAGATGCGTCGCTGGACAATCCGGATCTGGGCCCGTTTCTGCTCAAACTGGCTCGGGACACCATGATCTCCTCGGGCGAGGGCGGGCCGAGCAAAGCGCTCGAGTACGCGTTGCGCGCTTCACGCGCGCTCGAGCGCAAAGGCGAGGGCTGCGAGCTGGAGCTGGCGATGAGTTTGCACGTCACGGCTGCGATCTACTGCGCCCTTGGTCGGCACAAGGAGGCGGTTCCGGTGCTGGAAAGGGCGGTGGAGGTAGCGAAAGAGAGCAAGGAGAAGGAGGAAGAGGCGAATCTGGCGGAATTCGCAGGGTGGATGCAGCTAGGCGACACTCACGCCATGCTTGGAAACACTGAAGAGTCAGTCAAGTGCTACGAAAATGGGCTGGAGGTCCAGATCCGTGCCCTCGGAGAGAACGATCCTCGCGTCGCAGAGACTTGCAGGTGAGTTCCAACTTTCAAATCTCCAATTTTTTCTCCAAATTTCCCCCATTTATTCCTAATCTGTCCTCCAATTCCACCAGATACTTGGCTGAAGCCCACGTACAAGCTCTCCAATTCGACTCGGCCGAAAAGCTCTGCAAAAGAGCGCTCGAAATCCACAGAGAGCACAGTGCGCCAGCTTCTCTAGAAGAAGCCTCAGACCGTCGCCTCATGGCTCTGATCCTGGACGCGCGTGGGGACCACGACGGAGCTCTGGAACATTTAGTGCTCGCCTCCATGTCCACTCTCGCCCAAGGCAAGGATGCTGACGCAGCGGCCATCGATCTGGCCATTGGAGATGCTTATCTGTCGCTTGCGAGATTCGATGAAGCGGTTTTCTCTTACCAAAAGTCTTTGACTGTGTTGAAGTCTTCTAAAGGGGATTCTCATCCAGCTGTCGCTGCCGCCTTGTCTCGCCTCTCCTCTCTTTATCTCAGAACAGGTAGTTAGCTTGTCAATTTGTTGTTAGTTAAGACGAAATTTTTATGTTTGTTTCTTGCATTTGATAGTGTTGGGTTAATCGAGTGCATTGATATTATTAATTTTCTTACCATAAGGTATGCATTAAGATTCATGTCTTAATGATACTAACAAGAGTTCAAAGATATCTCTAATTCTCTATGCTCAATGAATCTCGGCGCATATTTATGGTAAGAAGCGCCAGAAATTTAATTAGCACAAGTCGGTAATCCCTATTATTCCCCCTCCCACTGCCACCTGGTAAGTGAATCCTGTTGTTCTGACCAAAATTAATCAAAATCACTTACCACCACAACAGGTTTTACTTAGCACCACACCAAATTCCACTTACCACCAGTCAATGAAAACATCCAAACACAAACGACCCCATATCCCAGTTGGCTGAGTACATTTCACGTGGATCATAAGTCTATGGTTTCAAAACTTCAAACATCATTCGGATCTTTCTTTAATTAAATATACAGCAATTCCTACCTTCAAAAAATAAAAAACATAAAAAAACCCTAATTTTTACAGGCAGGTTGAGGGAATCCAAATCCTACTCTGACTCGGCCCTCCGCATCTACTCCCGCCCCTCCCCAGGGGCCTCCCCAGAAGAAATCGCGGCAGGACTCACCGAAATCGCGTCGATCCACGAATCCCTCGGCGAGCCGGAGGAATCCCTGAAACTCCTCCTGCGCGCGCTCGACCTCCTCTCGTCCTCCTCCTCCCTCCAACTCTCCGCCCTCGCCGGCATCGAGGCCCAGCTCGGCGTCATCTATTACATCCTCGGGAAGTACTCGGAATCGAGGAACTCGTTTGAGAGCGCGGTTGGGAAATTGAGGGCGGGCGGGGAGAGGAGGAGCGCGTTCTTCGGGGTGGTTTTGAATCAGATGGGGCTGGCTTGTGTGCAGCTGTTTAAGATTGATGAGGCCGCGGAGTTGTTCGAGGAGGCGAGGGCCGTGTTGGAGAGGGAGTGTGGCGCGGGGCATCAGGATACGTTGGGGGTGTATAGTAATCTCGCCGCGATTTATGATGCCATGGGAAGGTGAGTTTTTTTGGGTTTTTTTGAAGAAATTTGGAGAGGGCTTAAAAATTAAAATCACCCTCGTAAATGTAAATATGTTTTCCTTTGTATTATATATGTATTTACAAGGGTTTCTGTTTGTCGATAGTATAAAAAAACTATCCACCAAGCTAACCTAAAAATGTAAAAAAAAAGAAGCCTAAAAGATGTAAAAGAAGAAAAACTGAAAATGGGCAGGTGAGTTTTTTGGTTTTTTTTGTTAGGGATAAATGCACCGTTAGTCCGTGTTACTTTAATTGGATTGAGAGTTGGTCCATGTGTTGTTTATTTGGCATGCTTGGTTTCTGTAGTTTATGGAATTGTCCACGGTTGGTTAGTTGCTGACGTGGCGACTAATCATTCATGTATGTTTTCGTAAAGTTAGGGACTAAACGTGTTGAATAGATAGTACAGGGACTAAATTGCGATCCAATTTAAGTAGAGGGACTAATGGCGCTTTATTCTTATTTTTTGTTGGTACCAATCAAAGTACAAGGACTAAATTTCAATCCAATTAATAGTACAAGGATATTTGTTTGAAAGTCAACGAGCGCAAGTTCTTTCTTCTTCTTCTTTTATTTCTTTAGGGGTTGGGAGGCCAAACTTGACTTTTGAGTTAATATAATACTATTTTTTCATAATATTATAGTATGAAATGTTTTTCTTTGTTAATTGAACACCATTCTGCGTATTTACCATTTCCAATATTTACTCTATCAATCTACCATTTTATTTGTCAATATAACCGCATTTTATATATACACACAAAAAAAAAAACATGTGCTATGTACAAAATGATATATCAAACAATTCGCATTAATATTAAAAACTAAATTTTTTTCTTCCTTACTAGGGTTGAGGACGCGATTGAAATACTGGAGCACGTGCTGAAAGTCCGGGAAGAGAAACTTGGAACCGCAAATCCGGACGTGGAAGACGAGAAGAAAAGACTCGCGGAGCTCCTGAAGGAGGCGGGCAGGTCTCGGAACCGGAAACAAAAATCTCTCGAAAATTTATTCGTTACAAACGCGCGGAGGACCAAGAAAGAGGCCGGGAGGAGGTGGTCTGCTTTCGGATTCCGCAGCTCGAGTTAAGAGAAGAGGGGGGGGGGGGGGCGGGGGGTTTGTAATATAAATGGAAGTGAGTTGTAAAGAATTGGTAGGGTTAGTGACTTGGTTTATGTTGATTGGTTGTGTGTTTTTGGTTTGGTTTGGTTTGGGCTATTTTGTTGCCTGTGGTTTACATTTTTTTTTTTTTTTGGTGAGTTTATTGGTGTGATTTTGGCTGTGTAATGTGTGTTGTGAAGGAAGATTGGTTTGTGGTGAACTTTGATGATGAATAATATTTATTGTCTGGTGATTCTATTTTATTTATTGTTTTTAAATAAAGCACCAAGCTGCAAATATCAAAGATTAAACATTTTTATACAAGCTATTACTATAGGAGCCTACAAATTTCAAATCCAAATTCAAATTTAGCTCAAATCTCTCCCAAAGAAGCTACTCACAAATATCTTCAATACAACCAAAGCCACCCCAATACCAAGCCTCCTCAATGGAACACATCTCATTCTCCACTAATAATGTCAAATCAATCTCACTCCAAAAATCTTCATTCTTCTCTCCCTTCTTTTCACTCCCATCCATTTCTTTCGCCTTTTCCAACTCTACATTCGAAGAACTCGGTGTCGATATCTTCTCAAAATTTGCCGCATCAATGGCCGCTGCCTGTATATCCTTTGGGTCATTCGTCTGAGGAACAGGAAGGAGATGAGCCAGTTCAGGAAAGTTCAAAATGGCCTTTCTGCCCTTGAGACATCGAGCGGCCACATCATAGGCTCGGGCAGCCATTTCGGCGTCCGGGAAGGATCCAAGCCAAATACGTGACTTTTTACGTGGTTCGCGGATCTCTGAGACCCATCGGCCCCATCGCCTTTTTCTGACGCCTTTGTAAACGGGGTGGCGAGTTCCTATTGGAGGATTCTTTTCCATTTTGGGCTGGTTTTGTTTTCTTGATCTTGATTTTACGCGTCCGGGTGTGAGAGTTTGAAATGGGCGTTGATTATCTTCTACAATGCCTAAGAGCAGGTTTAACAAGAAGCTTTTGGTTAGAAATGAAGTTCGGAACATTGTACATTCAACTAACTGGGCTAGGCCACGAGTGAAGTAATATAAAATATTTGTACAAAAGAACAATTTAAGAAATATATGAGATTGACACTGGTCTCCATAATTCTGAAAAAAGGTTCAATTAGCAAATGTATACCATTTTGGAGATGCATTCCGGATTCAGTTCCAGATGAAAGCTTGTAATTTGCCATGAGGAAGTTGCTAAAGACCATTAACTATTAAGCAGTATGAGGAAGGGCACTTGACTAAAAGAAAATGGCCGTTGGCTGGCCTTAAATAGCTATCAAAGAAAAGACTCATTTCAACTACTCATAAATAAATTGTCAATTAGGGGATTCATCTGCATCATATATTTTACAATTAAATTTTTACTTCTCATTAAATAGTATTTCACTTACCAATGGTTCAAATATGTTTATTAGGGTTAATTATACTTTTTTCTACCTGCAAACTAGGCTGAGATAGTATTTCACTTACAATTAAATTTTCATCCGCATGATATATTTTATAATTACATATTCTTCTCATTAAATAGTATTTCACTTACCAATGATTCAAATATTGTTTATTAGGGTTAACTGTACTTTTTTCTAACTGCAAACTAGGCTGAGATACATTTAGTTTTTTCACGAAACACAGTTTATTAGGGTTAATTATACAGAGTCAATTCTCGGTCCAACACAGTTACACAATCAAGTTATATCAATAATAAGGGTTTATTTCTGAAAAAAAAAAAAATCCCAAGTAGTTTAATGATATTGTAAATAATAACAAACTTTGGTCCTGGGCCACAATACTAAATAGAACCTAACTAGAGAGGTCACAAGAAGGAAAGTGACTTGTTTTGAAGTTGCATGCCCCTTGTGAGAGGGAGATACAAAAGAGTTGAAAGCAGCGTGTAGCTAACTTGGAGACACAAAACAGGACAGCGAAAATCACAGGGTTAATTTGTATAAGGACAGAGTAATACTAATAAAACTAAGTCCCTGCTTTTAAATTTATTGTTCTTGTTCTTATAAAATTTAGATCGAAGTTAATATTATTAGTGGCAAAACGTCCTTTCCAACGGAAATATTTCTTCTCTTCCGGTCTTCACGCTTGTGTTAGCTCGCCTAATTAAATGCAAGTTAGTGAACTAGTTTAGGTACATTCAATTAGGTAATTAGGTTGATAATCACTCCAAAAATAGTAAAATGAAACCCAATTTATTGTATGTTATATTTATATACATATTATATCTTCTTATACCTACATGTTTGTTTGTAGATATTATGAAAGTAAAATGGTATATCAACATTAGAGGTGGCACACAGGCAAGTCGGATCTAGTTCGGTGGGTCATTTTAGGTTTAGGTCAATTTTGGTAGCGAGTTGTTCGGGTCTTTTGGTAATTCATGTTTCAGATCATTCAATATTTGATAAGTTCATGTTTTAGATTAATCATATTTAGGTTCCAGTCAATCAAGCTTGATTATGGGTCATTCGGGTTATTCAAGTCAATATACTCATATCAATCATGTTGGACAAAATATGTCAATGGATCCATAAATTGAGGTCAAGAATCGAGATATTTTTCTAAGGCATATCAGGCAAGTCAATTAGGTTGAAGTCATTTTAGGTTATTCTGATTACCTGTCATTCGGTTTGAATCATTTCGATTTCAAGCCATTCCAGTTACGGCTCATTCTTGTTTGAGTTGTCCGGATTCAAATCGATTGGCATTTCAGGGCTTTGACATATCACAAGTTTTAAGGTTCGGGCAGGTGGAATTGGTGCTTCTTGTTAGATTGGATTCTACCGTCTCTAATTTACAATGGTAACATATATTGTGTTGAAATTACAGTCACAATAACTTATTTTCCCATGTAATGTGGCATTTAGTGGGTTTTCCCATCAAAGTACTGTTTGCAAGTATTGTCTCATGTGCATAATTGCAGATTATGTACTATATAGATTTGTACATTATACCAACTATCATATAAAACCCCAATTTTTTGTTGTAATGTGCCAAAAATGGCCTGCCTATCAAAAGCCTAAACTGCCGGTTATTCCTTGTTCCGTAGGAATGATACCCTCCAACGGTTGCCCATGACTTCAATTAATGAGTACCATACATTTATTTTTAGGATTATGTTAGTAAATTTAGTAAAAGCTCCACAAATTTTTCACATAATGCTGTATGTGCTGACAAATGATAAGCAAAATATCGTTTGGTTATAAAGCCTAAACAAAAAAAAATTATTGAACTAAACGGAATTTTGATATTTTCATAAACAACCAGTACAAAATCCATCTATAATGATTAAAAAAAAATCCATCTATAATATTTTCTGACAATTTTGCAAAAAAAAGGGCTCTGCATTATGCGGAATTTTCATAAAATATTTATTAAATATTAATTAGCATCTGTCCTTATTCACTATATCATTTAAAATAATATTTTTCAAAGTTAACATCTATTTCTCTTCATTATCTCATTTGAAATTATTTTCTTGGACTTAATTAACCTTTCTTTCTCGTTAAATTTCTATTGAGGTGAATGCGAAGTGAGAGAAATATTAATTAGGGAAAATAGCAAAAAGCCTCGACATTATGCCAAGATTGCAAAAAGTCCCTGCATTATAAGAAATTGCAAAAAGCCCATACATTATTGCTAATATTGCAAAAAGTCCCTATCATTAATTTTCTATTCTAATGAGTTGAAAAAAATAAATAATAAGTTTAATTAATCTCTGTCCACTGAAATAAATTATTAATAAATATTAGTTTAATTAAAAAAAATACTTGAAGTTAAAAAAAAAAGAAATTTTTTTAAAACCCCTAAGGTTTATTCATTCAAAAAAATATTTAAAGTTAAAAAAAGTAACTTTTCTGAATATTATCTAAAAACCCATAAGGTTTATTCCCTATCTTTTGTGTATCCACAAAACCCCCCTAACTTTTGTGAATATTATCAAAAGCCTCCTAGACTTTTATTATGTTTTTAAATAATGGCCATTTTACCCTCATAAATTTATTGTAATTTTCTTTCTTTTTATTTTTTTTGAAGGATTGTCGCTTGTGAATATGACAAATTATATTGAAAAAAAATTATTACAAATATGCATAAAAATGAAACGAACCCAACTCTTAGAATTATAAATAAAGTAATATATTTTTTGAATAAAATAATGCGAAAATAAAAATTATTTTCAACAATAATTATTATCAACATTATTTTGTACAAATATGCACAAAAAAAATGTTGTCCAAATTATTAATCTCCAAAATAACATATAAAAAATAAGCTATAATAAAATTATGGGGCAAATTGGTCATTTATTAAAATATAATAAAAGGCAAGGTTTTTTTTTTATAATATTCAGAAAATGATAGGTGCTTTTTGAGGAGACTCAAAAAGATAGGAGATTTTTGAGGGAATCCAAAAATATATTAGGTTTTTTATAATATTCAGAAAAGTTAAGGGATTTTGAAAAATTCCCTTACAAAAATCTTAAAGTTTAATTAGTTTCTCTCACTCGAAAAAAATCTTAAAATGAAGGTTAAGTAAAGACATTCTTACAATTTTCTTAATTAAGTTTAAAAAATATTATTTTAAGTAATATTTTTTGAAGTATTAACATTTATTCAACTCAATCAAGAAATATTAATTAACTCAAATGTTAATTAATATTCTTAATTAAGTTTAAGAAATGTTATTTAACTTCAAAAAAAATTATGAGAGAAACACATTAAATAATATGAAAAATATGTTCTCCAAGTAATTAAAGTATAAAAATTAACGGTGTTAACTTCAAACTGGCAGTGGCTTTTTTACAATTTCGAAAATAATGTGACCTTTTTTGCAATTTCCAATAGGGAAATGGGAAATCACGACGGGGTAATGTAGCTACCCTTTGAAATTATATATTGTTTTCTTGCGTTTCTATATACACTATTTACTATTTTCATTTTTAAATATATAATGTTTATTGAATGGATTTTTATATACTGTTTGTTTTCAGTTTATATGTTTTTATATACTGTTTTCATTTTTTAAAATATATATTATTTTACCGAATGAATTTTTTTATATACTGTTTGTTTTCAGTTTATATGTTTTTTTCAGTTTTTATATACTGTCGCTATATGGTGGCTACAGTATCGTCGCGCAGTATCAGCTCCCTTTCCAATAATTCAAGGGGTTTTTTGCAATTACCAATAGTGTGTGTAATTGTGTGAGAGAGAGATAGAGAGAGATTGGATTTAAGGTTTTTTTTTTTTTTTTTTTTTTTTTTTTGCAACTTTCTCATATTTTTATCATCCTTCTTACAAAGTGGATGGGGAACACTGCAATAGGTCAACTGAGTGAGATTGTACTAGCCCTTAGTTTATGCCGAAAAAGAGTACACGAAGGAAGTTTCTCTATGGACAAAAGATATCCAACATGCAGACTTAGCTGTTGAATTAAGGAGCTTTATTATATAATATAGAACCAACAATATTTCCCAAGTAAAATATAGCTTGCACTATTCACCACCACTAAGTTAACCACTACTTTTCAAAACTCTTCTACCGAAACCTCAGTTCATAACGAGAAGCAAAGCACCTCCCTAGCAAAATCTAGTTTGTACTAGAGTTGATTCATTGTATTTATTTATACATATGGAGGATCAATGGAGGCCCATTCAAAGACCTGTTCATAGTGAGAAGCAGCAGTGTCCCAAGTAAAATCTTTCGCCATTCCTCGCTTCATTAAACCCTCCCATGAGGCTTGATGCTCTCTATACGTCCCAATTGCGAGACCTAATGCCTGTTAATAAATAAAAAAAATGTAAATTATTTAATTTAAGATAAATTCGTTGAGCCATTTTAACTGTAAATATTCAATTTTCAATGCAATAAAGTGATTGTGCTTACCCACAACATGCTCTCTTTTGTTAGAGGAGAGAAAGCCCACCTGTAGAGAATTAAATATCAAATAAACAGAATTAAAAATTACGCCACATAATAATACTAAACTTTAGAATAAAAATCAAATAATTAATGAAAATACATACCCAGTACCACTCCCCGCACCTTCATTAGCAAAAGGGTCGAAATTCTCCACCGTATCCTACAAAAACATGCAAAATTAAACCAACAAACATAAATAAAAAATACATACATACTATTTTATCGAGTTCGATTATAAAATTATGAATATTAATTAATATTATAATTTAATATAGGATATCAAATTTCTTACTCTGAGGCCTCCAGTAGCATGAACAACTGGTATGGTACCGTACCGCATCGCGTATAATTGATTTAGCCCACACGGCTCGAATCTTGACGGCATTAATAATATATCACACCTAAATAATAACAATAATTTGTTTGTTATGGATTTATAGAGAGAGTTTTATTCAAGGGTAAATTGCATAAAAGCCCCCTCGCATTATGCTGAAGTCGCGAAAAAAAAAAAACCCCAACATTATTGGAAATTATGAAATTACCCAGCAGTAATGCGGTGAGAAACGGGCACATTAAATCCGACCCATCCTCTAAATCTATCTTGATAACTCGATTCAGCGGATCTCATCCACTCTTCATACGCTTGATTTCCCGATCCAAGCATAACCTAGTTAAACCAACAAATAAATAAATAAATGAGAAAATTGCCCAAAATACCCCTTAGTCTTCATAATTTTATAGGGGTATATGTGAAATTGTTGAGAAATGAAGGGGGGAAGTTACGAATTGGAAATTCTCTCTCATCATCTCTGGAAGAGATGTTAAAATCAGATCGATGCCTTTTTGATAGTCTAACCTTCCAATAAATCCGACCTGCCAATTATATTAGAAAAACTAATCAGTAATTTGACGGTGTTTATTATTGCACTATATTGTTAAATAAATTTTATGATTAGGGTAAGAGTAAATATTGAATTAATTAATCTAATAAAAGGTCTGACCAGAGGGATCCTAGCATTAACAGGAAGACCTAATTCCTTTTGCAAGTCCGCTTTGCAGAGAGCCTGAAAATGAATTAATTATAATAAAAACATGGGCCAATTTGAAAAAAGAAAGAAAACAAAACAGAAATTTACATTATTATTAAGACATTTATTATACAATATGCAAGGTTTCCTGACTAACTCTGAGCATGGATATACATTAATAAAATATAAAAATAATAAAAAAGAAAAATGTAATTTTTTTAATATTGCCTGAAAAGTAAATAATTATATTAAAAACATGGAACAATTTGGCAAAAGAAAGAAAATAAAAGAGAATATACAGTATAATAATAATACATTCATTATACAATATGCAAGATTTCCCGACTAATTCTGAACATGGATACACATTAATTAAATTTAAATATAAATATAATAAAAAAGAAAAAGGCACATTTTCTTTTAATTTTTAAATATTATACCTTTCCAGAAAGGTCGTTAATATCATAATGGAATGGGATATGCTCATCCGTGCTAGGGTTCCAACTATTAACATCAATTCCATTCACAATTCCTGCCAAAAAAAAAAATACCAATTCAGGTAATCAAAATAATTTTGAAAAATAATTAAAATTCTGGAATTATAGTTCAGTATCGTTCAAAATATTTATCTTCAAAATTACAAATAAATAAATAAATAAAAAGTACCATTTAATACGCTTTTGCGAGAAGTCAACAGCTCATTCAACCCATATCCTCCTTCTGCTGTAGTTATTTCCCATGAATATCCCTAAATAACCCAAAAAACAAATTTAACTCGAGCAAATTTACTACTTGCAATTTTCACAACACTCAATATTAAAATAAAAAGAAAACAAAAAAAAAGATTAAGAAACAACAAAGTGACAATATATAACCAATCAATTGATTGATTAATTTTTAATTTGGATAAATGCACCGTTAGTCCCTGTACTTAAATTGGTTGTAAGTTAGTCCCTGTACTATTCATTTAACTTTTAATCCTTATACTTTTTAAAATAGTATATGGTTAGTCTCTGACTTAACGGAACAGGTTAACATTGTTAATAATTTTTTTTAATCCATTTTGCCTTCACAATTTTAAAGGAATTTTTGTCAAACTATTAAATGAAATTTTTTTCTTTTTAATATTTTAATAATTTTTAGAAAATATGTTTTTAACAATTTAAAAGGAAATTTTTTTTCTTTCTTTTTTCTTTTTATTCGGCAAATTGATGATTTAGAAAATCTATAACGGTGTTAACTTTTTCCATTAGGTTAGGGACTAACCATACACTATTTTATAAAGTACAAGGACTAAAAAAAGTTAAATGACTATGTAATACAGGGACCGCCGTGCAACAACCTGATTAAAGTACATGGACTTACATAATTCTATTTATTCATCCCTTATTACATTACCTGACTGACGGTGACGATTCGATCAGCTGTGACAATCGCCCCTTTGAGAATATTTACGGCCTCGCCCTTGTCAAGAGCGTGCTTCCTCGCCCAATTTGGAAATACCCATTCTAATGATCCGTACCACTCCGAAGGTAAACCTAAACAGTCATACGTTGTAGCTGGCTCCACCCCCTTAATTAAATAATAATAATATCATAAATATATAAAAAGTAATTGAGAAATAATAGTTCAAAGAAAAGATGATTGGGTTTAGAATTTACCTGGTGAGAAATATTGTGTATGACAATAACACTTCGAGCGTCTTTATACACGCCATATGGTCTGTATTTCGCACCTAAAAGTCTGTAACAAAGTTTTTAATAGAAAAAGGGTAACAAAGTGTTTAATAGAAAAAGGGTAAATTATCTTGAAGTTAGAAAAATATTTCACAGAAGAAATAAAAATAAAAATGATAAAGTTAAAGGAAATGTACATTGGAACGAGACCAGCATGCCAATCATTAGCAACAAAAACACATTTTTCGCCGTAATTATATCCGCCTAATTCAAGCACTAAAGGAGCCTCACATGCTGCATAGCAAAGTAACACATACCTAAACTGCATAACAGAAATTAATTAAATTAGTGATTAATTCAACCAAAATCAAATAATAAAAAGAGATTAGGAAATAGTAGATACCTGATTATCGCCAAACGCTCCGCTACTATCACCATATGGATTTCCCGGTCTACGATATGAGTGATGATCAACAAAAACCTAAGTTAATAAAACACATAAAATATGTTAAAAACCTCAAGGAAACACACAAAAGAAGCACAAATAAATAAAATTGAATAATTACTCATAAAGGAAAAAACAAAATAATAGATATTTAATCTTGAATCAAATGATTCACTCATAACCCAGCATTTTCTCTGTATTCATGTATTAACTCGACACAATGATTTTCACCAAGACACGAAACCCTACTTTCTCTGTTTAAGTCCTCACCATTTCAATTGGTAGGCGAAATGTGTGGTGGTTACAAGCAAAAAACAATAAAAAACGCTTACCACCACAACAAGTTTCACTTACCAGTTCCCACCTCACCATTATTAAAACAAATATAAATGGGATAAATGCACCGTTAATCCCTGTATTTTAATTGGATTGCAAGTTATTCCCTATACTACAAGTTTTTTAGCCCCCCTAGACTTTTCAAAATATTGCATGTTTACTCCCTGGACATTTGAAAATAGTGCATGTGTGCACTACAGGGACTAACTCGCAACAAGTTCCACTTACCACCTCATCATTCTTAAAAGTTAAAGTAAGTACAAAACCATATCATGCATACCCAATCAACGTTGTCTCTATACTCATGATAGAACCCCACTTCATGCTCCTCCCCAAAACACGCCACCTTAACCCTCCTCCCCAAATCCACTACAAACTAATTCACTACCTCTCTCATTTGATTTGGGGCCCCGCATGACAAACTAATTCACTGACTCTCTCACTTGAGTTTGGGTCCCACATGACAAACTATTCACACTTGATTTTGGGTCCCACCTGGTTTCAGTAGTGTGGGACTCAAAATCAAGTGAGAGAGTCAGTGAATTAGTTTTTCACGTGGGGCCCAAAATCATGATGCACCATCCCCCCTAAACAAACACATCCACCAAAAACAAAAATAAAAAACAACATACCCAATCGACGTTGTCTCTATATTCATGATAGAACCCGACCTCATGCTCCTCCCCGAAGCACGCCACCTTGATCCTCCTCCCCAGGTCCGTCGCGTTCTTATAAACCCCGTCGGCGGCCCCACCGTTGAGGTACCGCGGGCAGACGACCATCACTCTGTGGCCCCGCGCGGCGAGAGCGACGGGGAGGGACCCGCACACGTCGCCCAGCCCGCCCGTCTTCGAGTACGGGGCCGCTTCCGCCGTCACGAAGACTATGCTGAGCTTGAGCTGGGTTTGTTTGGTTGAAGGGGTTTCGGATGAGGAGGTTGGATCTTCTTCTTTGGGTGATTCTGTTTTGGTTAGGATGGATTTGGGTTCGGATGATTTGGAGATGCCTGCAAGAGACATGTAGAAATTTTTTGTTAATGAAGGAATAATGATATAAATGCAAATGATTGTAAAACAAAGAAAAAATGGATGAATGGATCGATGAAGGAAAAGGAAGAGGAATAGTGGTTTGGCATAATCCAATGAAAAGTTCAAATTTTTGAGGTTTTGTTGATAAGAAATATAAATAACAATCATATGAATTGAATTGAGGTAGGGTTGAAATTACTGCAGAACAATACAATTTTAACTTAAATTATTGAATTCAGATATATTTATATTTTCCATGATTAAATATTAAGATATTAGAAAACAACATTGCCATATTCTATTACATGCAAGAAAAAGAAGGTTCTATGGATTTTTTGTACAATACATTGGGAATTTTGGTTCTAGTTCCGATAACCACAAACTATACTACTTGCAGGAAAACAAAATATGATATAGCAATTTTCAGCCAATAAGTAGTTAATATTTATGTGGTTTGGTAGCAATTCCAATAGAACCTAGGTTTTGAATTTCAACCAAGCAAAAGTTGAAAGTGATACTGTATCAAGACTGTCTTATGTGTGGTCCCAAATCTTAACATGTGGTCAAGTACATGAGTTTATGAAAGTACATAAACGATTAGAAAAAACAACATATTCAAATATATTTCTTTTCTTTTCCACCTCATACCAATCAAACAGAGCAAGAAATTGCTCAACATCCTTCAAAACAAACGAAATTGCTCACATAATCTACACTCTAAAACAATTAACAAACTAATTGGAATAACGCAGGATGTAAGTACCATTGGATTCTTCTAGAACAGCAGCTCGATCTGGATCCTCTATATCTGCAACCACCTGTGGCCCTTCGTGTTGCACCTCAGCTTCTACCTTGCTGGCCTCCGCCTGGCAACGGATCCCCAAATCAAATCGGTTACATCTCTCCGCCTGAGCTCCGCCAACGGCGATTTGGAGCCGCGGTGATCGCAGTCTGAGATGACGCGGCACCGAGAGGCGGGAGGGCGTGGTGGAGGAGAAGAACAGAGTGTGAGACGACGTCATTGATGGAGGAATCGAGATCCGATCAGAAGGAGAGATTAGAGAGGGGAAAGATAGAGTTCTAAGTTTGGGAAATTGGATTTTGAGGAGAGGAATTGGAGATTGATTTGGGAATGTAATTGGAGTGAGAGTGGGGAGTGTAGGGCTTCCCGGGAGAGTCGGTTTTGAAAAAAGAAAAGAAAAATGATATATAAGAGCAAGGAGAACCGTCAAATGAAATATCTGAGGGGTTTGTGTTCTGTTATGATCATAATTGCAACTGGATGAAATTTAGAAAGTATATGTATAGTAGAAAGTATAATTTATTAATCTCACCCTTTAGCATTCTAATTGTGACATAAACAAAAAAATTATATTATTGAGAAATGGGCATAAATCATTGATAAAATATTGATTTTTGTGAATATTATTAATTTGTATTTTTTATGTATCATTATTTTACAACTATTTTTTATTAGTTTACAATATCTGACGGGTTTGTATTCTATTATGTTACCTAATTACAGAATAATTACAGAATAATGCAATTTAGGAAATAGGAACTATAATAATGATTTAAGTTTTACTATTCTAGGAAACATACTGCAATGTAATTTATTGAATTTATTGTAGTTAAGAAAGAGTTAATGATACAATATGCACTGCGAAAAAGTGAATGTTTACATTGTGTATTATTACAAAGAAGTTTGCTCTCCACAGAGGCGACTTTGAATATTCCACTAAAGACAAAACAGACACTCCCCAAAGAACCTTCTAACGCCTGCGCCTCCGTGCGCCATGGCCAGGAGAAGGCTGACCCTCTCTGGCGACGGCTGGCTCTCTTACGTGAGGGTTCCGAAACGCTAAAAGTCAACGCACCACCGCTCCACAATGACACCACACATATTTTCCAGACTGAGGTCTGAAACCAGCCAGAGTCTCTTCCTCTTCACCCCAGCTGTATCCATAAAGAGCAACCCTTACCACACCAAAATTCCATTTGACCTCTCTTCTCCTCCTCACCATTACTCAAAATTCACTCTAATGGAGAAAAACAATCGCTCCTCCTCCACAGGCTACTCCAGTTCCCAAACGAACTCTTTTCACGCCTCTTCGGGGTCGAGAAACACCAGTCAATCAAGATGCCGGTTTCACCCCAGTAACCAATTCCTCCACTTCATCTTCTCCAAACAAGAAGTATAACTATGGCACTCACAATGTGCATGCATATACTCAATACGTCCGCAACACGAACCTCATGGATCGTAGAGGAAAAAACCATGCTTATACTCAACCAACCCACAATCACCAATCCCATAATCCAGTAATACTCACAATAGAGCATTGTAAAAAAGGCCCGACGAACCTCCCTCTTCCTCCTAATCTTTCCAACCCAATTTGGAACAAACGTTGCCTCAATTGCTATGAGGATGGACATCTCGCTCTACTCTGCAAACTCTCTTTCCATTATATGAATTGTAATTCAGCATGCCACCTGTATAAGAATTGCGTCCTACCTCGCCAAGTATCCAACGGTATTGACCCACTCATCCAAGAAAGTAAGGGAGCCGTGATGCTTTAAAATCCCGAACGAACCAATCATGGCGAAAAGCTCGTCCGTCCTCCAGCCATATGTTAGCAGGTTGAACAAGTCTAGCCAGACTCTCACTCGATAAGGGTTATCTCTTGCACCCAAGGTATCACTCCATGGATAGAGTATGTACCCCGGTTCCGTTATCTCGCTTGGTGTGTTGGCACACAGTATTGATGCCGAGACGATGATTGGTAGGGAGACCACGTATTTGGAGCCCTATAAATGAGCGATCCGAATGGGGGATTCCCATTCTCGTGCTTGGTAAAGAAAGGCTTTTATGTCGTCCCTGTTATGATTTGCTATAAGCCGGGCATCAATAACAATGCAGCGTTTGTATCGCGCTTCACACCCAATCGTGTCTGAACCAGGGAAGTGATAATAGGCCAACTCTGTTTAGTGGAATTCCTTCCCCGTTTACATGTGTCGTGGGCTCCATGGAAAAATTACGAGTAGTTGCGGTGGTTACCAGTTTAGAAAAAGTACCAAGAGAACTTGATTTTAATTACGAGGGTACAACTCCGGTAGTGATTGCCATTAGGGGGTGGGACGATGAACCACACACTGTTCACAATAACAACCATGATCTGTGCCCCTCACCACAGGTGTTTGAAAAATTGAGACTGAGAATTGAGTCCAAGAGAAACTATAAACTTGTTTAGCCACCAATCAGAAACCAACTATAACCATAGATGAGGAACTACTTCGCAATTTTCTGTCCAATCCAAATCAATCTCGGGCCAGAGAAAGGGTCAGGGCTATTTTGGAAGCAAGTAAGGTCCAATGTGAGGCAATAGCCAGCAAAGCTTCATCAGCCATGAATTCTGTTGCACAAGTTGAAGGAAATGTCCAAATGAAGAAGAAAGATGACACCCTGATCTTCTGTGCACAAGCCAAATAGCACGACGCAATAACGAGTCAGGCTAAATCCACAATAGGCCCTTCAGGGGGGCAAAAGAATGGCAAGGTAGCGGATACAAAACCCAAAGGCGCCGTAGAGGACCCAAAAACAAAAAAAGAAAGATATAAGAGGCCAAATCATCTATCCCGGTCCAATTGACAATTGTCCACAAGGAGAAGCCCACGAATTCTCTCCAAAGGAAAGTCGGCGGCGGTTGTCAAGGGCACCGTGCAGCCTAAGGGAGCAAAGGGGAAAACGTGTCCTAACGTAGTGCGAAAATCACTTCTCGATACGTTGAACGAAGATGCCCTCAGATCCACGCCACTGGACAATGAGATGGCCAGAAACCTTGCCAATTTATGTGGAGCTAAATGGAATAACGGTGATCAGTCCGGCAACAAGGATAACAATGACAAAGAGGAGGGGCAGTTCCTTAGCAACTTAGGGGAACCTGTCCTGCTCGATGGGGGCCATGATCTAGGGGACCATGCAATGGCAGAAGCCGAAGGAGATTTGGCAGGAGAGGAGGATGCGTTGGGAGGGTTGGAGGGGTGATTATGAAGAGGGAGAGTATGAAGGAGGCGAAGGGGAGTATGAGGGTGAGGAGGGTGAATTTGATGGCGATTTCGATTATGCACTCGAAGGAGATTACCAACGTGGAGAAGGACAGAAAGGTCTCAATTCAGGCGAAGCACTACCTCTGGCGGGCGACGAGGTAGAAGGGACAGCAGGGAAAGGCGGCAGCCTCCAGGCACCATGAAGATCAAGTTTTTCTTGTTGGACATCGTCCTTTAGTTTATTTCCTTTTAATAATGTTAAGAACACTTCAACAGTTCTTATTTTGGCTGTCTGTTTGGGTAGTGGCTCAAGGCTACCCGTTGTCGAGCTGGTTGATTGTTTGGTCCGTTTTTAGCTATCTTTGTACTTTTGGGTTTGTAGTCATGTTACTGTTACTGCGTCATTTGGAATTTCCCTTTACCTTTGCGAATTTCCAGCACTACATCAATAGATATCATCCAATGACTTGCTATTCTCATCCATTTCTAACTCATCACTCACCAAGAAAGAGTGATCTGCCAACTAATAACATCAAAAAAAAAAACTGAAATGATCAAGTCAATTACTAACATCCTGAAATCATGCAATCGCCTATTATTTAGAATATCACTGGTATAAATGAATAATCTCAATCTTACAAACATAAACATTTTATTTTGGAACATTAGAGGGTTGGGTAACCCACATAAATGTAACGTAATTAAGGACATAATTAGACACTCAAACAGTAAAATTCTGTGCCTCCAAGAAACCAAATGGAACACAGACAACAGATTCCAACACACTCGTGTGTGCCCCTCATAAACAACTCTTATGCCAAAATCGCAACCAACAGTGCCGGAGGTCTCCTGACGGCATGGTCCTCTGACTTTATTTGCAATCAAAGTATTAACATGATCTACTCTTCCACAATTATTTTACAGTCACATAATTCACCAGAATTCGTGATATCTAATGTATATGGCCCAAATACCCAAAATAAAAAATAATATTTTTTAGACGAACTCCAAGATATAATAAACTTAAATGATCTTCCAAAGATTGTGGTTGGCGATTTCAATATGATTAGACATGCCAATGAGTCCACCGGGCATAACCACATAATGGAAAACATGCTCAAGTTCAATAACTCAATCAATGCTCTCTACCTAAATGAAGCCAATCTTATAGGTAGATAATACACCTGGCTTGGCCATCGACCTCATCCAATATATAGCAAATTAGACCGATGCATGCTATCCCATCATTGGCAATCCTACAATCGGTTGCACATTCTTCTTAGGCCGCTACCAGCCACAATCTCAGACCACGTACCCATCGCATTTAGGTTTAAGATGCTGCTAAGGAAAAAATCACCGTTCAAAATGAAATTGTATTGGCTCAGATATGACAAAGCATTAACTTCAATTGCAGCCACATGGAATCGCGAGGTTAGAAGCACCAATCCAGCAACTATTTTCTAACAAAAAATAATAGAACCGCCAGGGCGCTGACCACATGGGCTCAACAAAAGTTCAAGAAGATGGATGAACACCTATAATTATCAAAAGACATCATAACCAAATTGGATACAATAGCAGAGAATAGATCCATCACCAGAGTAGAATACAAACTTAAAACGGTGATTAAAGAGCGTATTCAAAAACTTGCTAACATTCAAGAATCCAAATGGAAACAACGCTCCAGATGTCGTTGGTTGAAAAGGCGACAATAATACCAAATACTTTCACACGATATCTTCAACAAGAAGACAAATAAACAGAATAAATTCGATCAACGTGAATGGTTCTAAGACAACGGACCACAACCAAATCACCAATGCCTTCCAGGCATTTTTCAAAGATCTTATGGCACCAACTTGTCACACCACACACGACCAAGACATTTCTCGTCTATTCGCACAAAACAATGAATTACAGGACCTAGGGAACCCGTTCTCGCACTCAGAAATAAAATAAGCAACTTTTGACCTAGCCAAAGGTAAAACATCTTGACCTGATGGGTTCCCAAATGAATTTTACCATATATGTTGGGAAATAATAAAAGAAGACATCATCGCATTATGTCATTCGTTTCAACGCCACACCCTTCAACTAGGACGGATCAACAGAGCGCACATTACCTTAATTCCCAAAAACCAACCGGCGCTTGAAGTCACAGACTTTAGACCCATAAGAATAATGGACGGGCCGATCAAAATCATATCCAAGATCCTATCAAATAGACTCCATCCAAAAATGGAGGCCCAAGTCGGAAAGTTCCAATCGGCTTTTATCAAAAATAGATCCATAACCGAAACCTTTATCTCGACCAGAGAGATTATCCACTCGCTCAAAAAGAGAAAAATTCCCGCAGTAGTCTACAAGATTGACTTCTTCAAAGCATTTGATACGGTTAATTGGTCTTTTCTAATTAAAATGCTACAACAAAGAGGGTTTTCACAGGATTAGATGTGGTGGATACAAAACTTACTTGAAAGCACATCCTCTGTTTTAAAAATTAATGCTTTGACATGCCAATTTTTTCACCACCAACGGGGAGTAAGACAAGGCGATCCACTATCGCCTTTGTTGTTTGTTCTTATAGCAGAAACACTACAGCATATAACCAACTTTGCAAACTCAATCCTTCCGCAACCGTACTTCTTACCCATCATGGCGATCCAATATGCCAACGATACCATGCTAGGAAGCCTCTAGAAACAATCTCTTCATTATTAAACAGATCTTTCAAAATTTCGCGGCCCTCACAGGGCTCAAAATTAACCACAATAAAAGTTCATTCACAACAATCAATGTACCGGTGAGCAAAGACTAAGTGGTCGGTCAAATGCTGAATTGCATAAAAGAAGACTTCCCAATAAACTACCTTGGTCTACCACTCTCTCTAAATATACCAAAAAACGAAGATTTCCTCCCACTAATTAACAAGATCCAAAAAAGAGTGGATGGATGGGCCACCAAATCTTTGTCCATAGGGGGCCGGTTAACGTTGCTAAATACAACGCTGTTTGCCATGTCTAATTACTACATGCAATGCTTTCATCTGCCCAGCGGCGTCATTCAAGAAATTGATAAGGCTCGACGTAACTTCCTATGGAGTGCGCAAAAAGAGTACAAGCCAGGAAAGAACCCGGTCAAATGGGAGGTGGCACTAACACCGAGAGCAAATGGCGGGCTAGGGATAAGAGACCTGGCAATACAAAATAAATCACTTCTCATTAAGTGGTTAGCGAATCTAACAGAACCAAAAATAACACTATGGACATACATATTCCAAAAAGTCCATGACTCCAAATCAATTAATATCCATATCCGCAATCCCTCTTTTTTTATCAACCAACTGATAAAACTACTTCCATGGTATGACAAAAGAATCTCCGTCAAAATAGGAGATGGAGCTACAATTAGTTTTTGGCACCACCCATGGTTAGGTGAGGAAACGCTAGCTCAAACTTTCCCAACTCTGTTCGCAAGATCGACCATAAAACAAGCAACCATCAAGCAATTTCTGGAATGCGACACCCAGAAATGGGACAGGCAGCTAAATTTCATTATGGAAGAGCAATGGAGAGACATACAAACCAAAATAACTAACATCAGACTGGCAATAAATTTTGATGAATTTCACTAGATGGGATCCACGCAGAAGGGTCCGTACTCCTCAAATCGACCCCGGCATTCCAGCTGGAAGGTTGAACAACATTTGGAAAATTAAGGCCCCATCAAGAGTGAGAATGTTTGCATGGTTAATGCTCAAACATAAACTTCCAACAAAAGACAGGGTTTGCCAAGTGGGCCCAAGGAATTGATACAAGATGTACTCTCTGCAACACAGATGATACAGAGACGCATACTCAACTATTCCACGACTGCCCATTCACGGAGTTTCTGCTACACCATGCAGGCCAACGACTGAAGATCCAATTTACATACGAGGGGAAAGACCTGCGTCCGACATCAATAAATCAGGACAAAAATGGGACACCACATGGCTTGCCTTCATATGGATCGCCTGGAAGGAGCGAAACAATCAAAACTTCAATCAGCGAGCCAGCACGATCTTCGATGTCTTAGCACAAGCGAGTCAGGAAGCAGAATGGTGGTGCAACTGCATTTAGTTAATCTACGAGTAGACTTTCAGTGTATGTGTGAGTCTCCACCTCTCAAAAGAATGGAGTCGGTGTAGACAATTTTGGGGTTGGTTCTTGGGTTTCAAACCTTGTAACATGTTACAAATTTCGAACTAATGGATGAAACACTCCCAGTAAGCACTCACCTACTGTTAAAAAAAAAGAGTTAATGATATACTTTTTATATCGGAATGTTTAATTTGTGACATTTGTTAATAGATGATACTTACACAAAATGAATTGTTTAATTATATTGAAAAAATCATTTTTTGTGTAACAATAGAGGAAAAAATTAATTTTCTATCATTTTATAACTTAATTGTTGAAATTATTATTCCATGACATAGAATATGTTGTCATAACGTTAGCGTCCGTTTTCACTAGTTGTCATCATTACTTTAGATGTTAACAGAAGAAAAGAAATAAAAAGTTTGTGTTGATGAGATGTGGTTTCCTCGGCTCCATTGCAAAGAACGCCTCTTTTGCGAAGGTTATGTGCCATCAAAATTTGGTCCCGAAGCAGTCGCCACATGAAGAATTTAATTTTGAGGGTGCTTTACTCTTCCACAAAAATTCTTGAAAGGAGCACCGGCCTCAATATTTTTGTTAATGAACTGTTTAAATTTACATGTCAATAATATATGTTATTTTAGTCGTATAATATACGATAGTTATAAACTCACATCTCATATATTTGGGTTGTCATGACTTTGATTCTGTTGTATTGTAATGTAAACTATGACAGACTATTGCAGAGTCGACCTCCCCACAGGTGATATGGAACTTTAAATATTGGTGCAATCAGAAGAGATGATGAGGTGGCGTACCACGTGGTTGAGGCTTTCAGATTTGAGTCATTGTTTAAGCCAAAGAATTGAATTGAACCAAAACGGTTTATCACGGGAATCATCTTTCCTACTTTAATTTGTATGGTTTCATCAAAAATAGAAAAATTTCCATACACATGCTTGCTTATTGCAATTTCCCTATCTTTTCAAAGAATTTTATTTGATAATTGAATGGTACAAAGTTTATATTGCAAGGGTTTATTCTTAATTATTTTCATTAAAAAAGAGAGTTCATTCTTAATTTTCGCTAGCACCCAGATTTGTTCCTCCTCTCCCTTGTTGAGAGTTGAGCAAACATGGAAAATATTGCATAAACACATCGAAAACAAAATTAAAAAAAATCAGCATGAGATAAAAGCACAATCACTTCAATTAGAATAAAGGAATAACCCAAAAAAAAAAAATAACAGAGTAAAAAATAATTAAGGATCAGAATATAATTTTTAATCAGTGAAGAAAACGCCATGATTCTCAGACAAATTTAGGGTAGTAAAGCAATGTAGGGAGAAGTCTAGGCCAGCATTCAATCTCGGAATGAAGCCCCCGCCTTTTAATCCGACCCCAAAATTCGGCATCTAAATGCAGAATTTTCGTTTAATTTACAAGAGGTTGCGATAGTCGATTTGCAAAATCTATAGCAAACAACAAGGGCCCTCTTGAATTTCTTTCGTTTCTACCCCAAATTCATCTGAGAAGAATCGATTTGTTCTCTCCTCAGACCTTTTACTTGAATCCATCATTTCCTTTCTTTCGTTTAAACACAAACAAAAAAGAAATTAAGAAGAAAAACATGCAACAAAAATCTCATTTTAGAAAAGGAGAGGGAAAGAGGCGGCTAATATGGGGAATTAGATTTAGGGTTCAGAAAAGGGAGAAGAGATCGTGACTTCAACAGGTCCCACGCAAACCCTACAACCACAAGAAACTTGTTTTTCTCTTCTCCTCTTCTCTTTGTCGCAAATAGAGGGATGAATTAGCATTTGATGCAAAAGACTTGGCCCAAATTTGCAATTTGGGCTGCAAGGATGTATACTGTTGATTCAATTTAGCATCCAAAATGTATTCAATTTAATATGAGTAAAACTTAGCTACTTATGGACCCGGGATGGAACCAGAAACAAGTGATAAGGGGGGCCAGGCCGAGCCATGTAAGGAATAACAAAATGAATTTTTTTTTATCAGTGTATGGTATTTTGCGAAGAAAAAAAAATCCATTCTCTAACATTTGTACAATTTTATCTAAAAAGTTTATGTAACTAATAATTTAAAATAAAATTTCATTATCTTTATTTTTATGTGCCCCAAAATTTTATGTTGCATTGGTTAATTAATGAATTTAAAGAAAGTTTAATGATATTCTAGATATACTTAATTTAAACATTTTAATTTTTTTTTATAAAAAAATAAATTATCAAAATTATATGCAACTCGTTCAAATTATAGAAAGTTTGTTATTAATATTGGATCATTTTACTTAATTTTATTTATAGGCCCATGTTTTCTTTCACATAATGAATAAGTATGTAATGAATTGAATATAACTAATATTACAAACTAAAATAACTTGCTTCCCGTTACACTATAAAGATTATCCACTAAAAATCTCCAAAATATACACGTGTCCAAATTCTTTGGCATGTAAAGAATTGTATATAAGAAAGATATGAAAAAAATTCCCCCCCCCCCCCCCCCCAAAATTCTAGATATACTTAATTTTATTTATAGGCCCATGTTTTCTTTCACATAATGACTAAGTATGTAATGGATTGAATATAACTAATATTACAAACTAAAATAACTTGCTTCCCGTTACACTATAAAGATTATCCGCTAAAAATCTACAAAATATACAAGTGTCCAAATTCTTTGGCATGTAAAGAATTGTATATAAGAAAGATATGAAAAAAAATTCCCCCCCCCCCCCTCCCAAAATTCTAGCATCCAAGGGAGTCCCCAAAAGAGGCCACGTCACCCTCTTTTGGGGACCGTTAGATGGAGTGATGTGGTTTGATATGGACCGTTCGATCGTTTAGAGTTTCTGATATTTTATGGCGGTTTCTGTGTAGTTTCTGTGTAGTTATATGGTGTCAGAATATGATTGGTCGAAATTCGGTGTTCTGCGTTCTATCCTGATTTAGTGTGAAATGTCAAATCAAATATAATTAATTATTTTGAAAACTAAACTGTGTAACTTATGTGTTGTGAGTTATAGTATTAATAACCACCGAATATTCGCTACACATAATTCATTCCTAAATAATAATAAAAGTTTTTTTAAAAATAATGATTTATCAAAAAAAAAAATGGGCCCACATGTCTCTTTCTCTCTCTCCCTCAAATATAAAAAAAATAATGATTTCCAAAATAAAAAAAGGTGGGGCCCTCTTTCTCTCTCTCTCAAATAATTAAAAAAATAAATAAATAATTCATTTTCCAAAAAAAAATGTGGGTTCCATGTTTCTTTCTCTCTCAGGTAATTTTTTCCCAACGTTTTATTTCAAAATATAATTTTTTTAGTAGCTCATTTTTTTGTGAAAAAATGAAAAATAGAACAAGGATGATGAGATCTTTCATTCAGGATCTCAATTATTATACTTTCGAACGCACCATTATGTTTTCTCATAATAACTTTCAATATCTCGTGTCTTCAATCGACTGGATTGAATATCACAATGTCAGATGACATTATGACTCATTCCTAAATAAAAATAAAAAAATAATAATTTATCAAAAAAAAAAGCGGGTCTCATGTGTGCCTTTTATCTCTCCCTCAAGTAAATAAAAAAAATAGATTAATAATTTTCAAAAAAAAAACGTGGGCCCTCTCTTTCTCTCTCCCTAAATAATTAAAAAAAAGAAAATAAATAAATCATTTTTCAAAAAAAAAAAGAATGTGGGCTCCATGTGTGTGACTCTCTCTAAGGTAATTTTTTCCTAACATTTTCTTTCAAAATATGATTTTTCAATAGCTCAATTTAAAAAAAAAAAATGAAAAATATAACAAGTATGATGAAATCTTTCATTCAAGACCCCAATTGTTATACTTTCGAACGCACCATTATGTTTTCTCATAATGACTATTAAAAATAATTTATATAGATTCTTTATGATTATTAATTCATAAGATAAATTTAATGTGTTAATTATTAAATAATAAAAATGATAAAAATCGCAGCGGAGCGCGGAAATTCTTCTAGTATAGATAACATACACAAGGTTTTGACCTTGGCAGTATACGTACAAGGCTAAATTCATATGATTTTCTACTCGCTCTATGCCCTGTGTAATGAATTTCTATTATAGATTGGACAGCTTTTATGCAATAATATATGGTTTGTTTTCTTATTTGATTTAGAGCCATAAATAATCACATTTATCATTATTACAAGAAAATTCAAGTCAAATTTTATATTGACACGTATTATTTTTATAAGTGTATAAATATTATGTTTGATACTACAAGCCACTAAAGCTTGGCTTGGCTGGAAGTGCTTTGGGCTCTGAACTCAACCCACGCGAGTTCGAACCCCAGTGGGGTATTTTATTTCGTTAAAAGTTTCTGTCTCAGCCAATCAGAAAAACGAGCAATTTGACTGACCAAACAAAAATGCCCAAATAAACTTCAACAGGCCCATAATATCTCTATATAAAGTAGAAGTGCAAGAAAGGTATATAAACATGTCAAGGTTATGTATAAAAGATTGGGTGGGACTATAGTTTGGCACAAGATAAAACCGGTTCATTCTTTGATTCATATGAGCCAAGTCCATTTCGAAATCTACAAACTCTCATAGTCCTTTGATTCATAGAAGTTATGTTATTATATAACCATTGTAACAAAAAATTGTATTATTAATAGGACTTAAAGCAAGCCATTTTTCTAATCGGTTAGTAAGACACGGTGTCTTTTATTTTTTCTGCCCTTTGATTTTCATCCAATGGTCAGCGTTTAGTTCTGTGAAATTTTGTACACTTGGCTTCTTCTTCGTTACAGCTGTTATTGTTTTTTTACCACGCGTCTCTTTTCTTCTCTTCTTTTCTCTTTGTTCCATCAGTTTATATTTGTTTCTGTCTTCTTCTTTCGTATAACAGATCTCTTTTTCTTTCTCTTTTCCTGTTTTTCTTCTTGGTTTGTTTTGCTTCCGTTGATCTGCTTCACCCTGCAAAATTGGGGTCGTTTGGGTTTTGTTCTCCAGCCGGTGTTTAAGCTTGCACAGATCTGTTTTTCTTTTTCTTTTCGTGTTTTTTTTCCTTGGTTTTATTTGCTTCCGTTGATCTGTTTCACCGTGGAAAATTGGTGTCGTTTTGGTTTTGTTCTCCAGCCGGTGTTTAAGTTTCTTCTTCTCCAACGTAGATCTGCTGTTTTCTTCGTTTTATCGGCTTCAATTGGTTCGTAGAGGTTAATAGTTCTTTTTTTTTGTTTTTCTGATCTAATATTTTGATTGAAGTTTTCATTCTGTTTTTTTTTATTTTGTTTTCGTAGATCTGCTGTTTTCTCATCTAATATTTTGATTGAAGTTTTAATTCTGTTTTTTTTTTGTTTTGTTTTCGTAGATTTGCTGTTTTCTGATCTAATATTTTGATTCAGGTTTTAATTCTGGTTTTTTTTTGTTTTGTTTTCGTAGATATGCTGTTTTCTGATCTAATATTTTGATTCAAGTTTTAATTCTGGTTTTTTTTTTGTTTTGTTTTCGTAGATCTGCTGTTTTCTAATCTAATATTTTGATTCAAGTTTTAATTCTGGTTTTTCTTTGTTTTGTTTTCGTAGATCTGCTGTACGGTGATCTGGTGTACTGTGTGCTTGCCGTCGTCTTCAACGTTTAGTCGTTCACTCTCTTTAGTTGGTTTGTACAGGTTAATGGTTCTGTTTTTTGTGCTTTTTTTGGCCAAATATGTTTATACAAAAGAATGTTTAATTCCATTGAAGCTTTAATTCTGTTGGTTGTGTGCGCTTTTCTTTAATTTGGGGCTGTTATTGTGGTCAGAGTTTAAATGAGTAAGAATTTTTTTTTTGGAAGGTTCTGACTATTAATTTTTCCCAAATGTGATGTGCTAACATTGTTAGAACTGTTGTGTTTAATTCTTGGTTTTTGTCCAAATTATTCTTTTGATTACTTTTCTACTGTTTTGCAGGGTTTGGAAGATTGGTTGGATTTTGCGTTGCATAGATCGTCTTCATCTGTGATTTTACAGTGGCGTGCTTTGGATGATTGGCGGAACAATTTTGCTGATTTTTTGCCAAGTTGGCATGATTGTGTCTCTTCCTCGTCTTTGATATTGGTAATTATTTTGTTTCTTTCTTTTGTTCTTTTTTTTTCAGTTTATTCTAGGTTCAGTGTTTGTTCAGTTGTAGGGATAAAAAGTTGTATTCAGTTTCATAACTTCATAAGGGTTGACATTTAAATTAGTTCAGTTCATTTTGCTTATGTATGCATTGTTGTCTTGCTGATTTGTCGAGGTTGTATTCAATTGTATAACTTCATAAGGGTTGACATTTAAATTAGTTCAGTTCATTTTGCTTATGTATGCATTGTTGTCTTGCTGATTTGTCGAGTAATTTATTTCATGGAAAGATTAACTGAATTGGGTTCAATAAGTTTTATTCAGTATTTTGTTCTCTAAGTTTTATTTGGTATTTTGTTCTGTAAGGGATATATCTGTTTCAGTGTATGAGATTTTTTACTCTTAGATGATGAAGTCTTTCAAATTAATTAATAGTCTTTGTGAATTGGGGCTAAACAAGTTTGATTGAGCATCTTGACGAGGGTTTGTTCGGATCAGTAAGCAGTATTTTCTGATTTTATCGAATAAGATGTACTGAATTAATTAGAAGACTCTGGTGAATAAGGTCGCCTTAGAAGTTTTATTTAGTTGGTTGTTGTTTACATCAATTTAGTTTTAATCTGTCTGTTACTGGATTTTTTGGCCGTTGATGATTTTGCAACAAATATTGTATGTTTCTTTATATTGTTGTGTTCATAGAGGTTAATTCATATTGGTTATCAAGTGCTTGATTGAAATACATGGATTGGGGCTCCTGCTCTTAAATTGGTTTTCGCTAGAAGATTTGTTTATATAGGTCAAGTTGTACAGTTTCCTTTCTTCAGTTGTTATCTATGTAAGTATTCTTTAGAGGTTTTTTCCATCATACAATATTTTTCAGTTAAACAAAAGAGTAAAAATTATCAATTTGTTTGGTTCATATTAGGTTAATTGTAAATCAAGCCTTGATGTGTGCTATATTAATTTATAAGTGTTCCTTTTTATGAAGTTGTTTTGTTGATTGTCGATTTGTTTGGTTTTGGGTTTTCAGATGTTGAAGTTATTCTATTATAGTGAATAAGTCTCATTTTTTACGATATTGTTCCTTTCATGACCATTTTGTATACTTTTCAGTTTTTGCATGTTGACAGTGGATTTGAGGTTGTCTGCTAGGTTGGTTCAATTGAGCAGCTATTGTTCAGTAGGTTCTATGACAGGAAATCATTCTTTTTCTGCTTAATGATGTTTTAGAGCTGCAAGGCGACAAGTTTGATTATTAAAGTTCTGGTGATTTAAGAAGAGTTAAATGTTAATGTGTTATGATGTTCTTATGAAAATGTTAGTTTAATTTAGTTGAGGAGTGTTGGCAATCGTAAGAAATTTATTGTTTGCGAATATGTTGTTGTGGTTATTTAGTATTTTGGTCTTGCTTAGTTTTTGTTGCATCAATCCTACAGTCTATTATTCAATTACATGTTATGATTATGTATTGTTAGTTGGATCAATGAAATGTTTCTGCCCATTGAAGTCAATAACTTGAAAGTATGTTTACATGATTGCTCAACCAGTAATTATCTTTTTGTATCTCTGTGTTATGAATCTGTCAAGTTGTTTTTTCATTTAAATTTTAAACAATTGGCTTATATGGTGAGGAAGTTTACTCAGGAAATAGTGTTGTTGTTGTGGTTATTTACTATTTTGGTCTTGCTTAGTTTTTGTTGCACCAATCCTATAGTCTATTATTCAATTACATGTTATGATAATGTATTATTAGTTAGATCAATGAAATGATTCTAGCCATTGGAGTCAATAACTTGAAAGTATGTTTACATGGTTGCTCTGCCAGTAATTATCTTTTTGTATCTCTGTTTTATGGATCTGTGAAGTTTTTTTCCCATTTAAGTTTCAAACAATTGGCTTATACGGTGAGCAAGTTTACTCATGAAATAGCACAACTACAATTCTTGAATTATCTATCAACACTATAAGACAATAAGATATGATTTCTTATTCATTATATTTATTTATATATTTTCGTTAATATTTTAACCCCTTCAAAGTATGTGCTACGTCTCATTTCTTAATATACGAGTAACAAGGAACTATATTAAAATGCATAAGATATTTTAAATTCAAATATTTCAAATTGGAAGAAAACACAAAATATATTTAAAAGTGGAAAAAATAGTATACGGCACGTTTTGGACATGGTCGACCCCATCACGCTTTCGGATTTCCTTTCTAAATTAGAAACTCTAACAAATATAAAAAAGATTCAGTACATTGAATTCTTATTAATTATGTTCATGAATACTATATCATTGATTGAAAATTTGTTATTCCTCAGTTTTCTGTTGTAGTCTCTATATTACTTATTACAAATTGTTTAAGATACTAAACAAGAAAATGGAAGTTATTTTTGTTCTTTTTCTCAATAAGTGTAAATGAATACGTGTCCTACTCTGTCCATCTTTTGTGTATAGTGTCTTTATTCTGTACATGTTTGTTGCACAATCCCTCTCTGCTTTTTAATATTTATATTCATACTTATGCTGTATTATGTTTATTTGCAAAGTTATGAATATGTTTACGTTGAATTTATTTTCAACTGTGTTATTAAAATTTTAGTATTTTCTATTTCACAATTTCATTTTCATCTGCATGTTGTTTGATATAATGCAGGTGCCAGGTAGTATTTTGAGAGTTACAGTCATTGTTGTTCAATAAGTATTAATTATTATGATATGGATGACGCGGCTTCTACGAGACGTAGAAGATTACTTTTATCGCGCGACAAACGTGCTCGGATTGAGGTTGGAGAGTCTTCCTCAAGCAATCGTCAATTTGAGTGTGCTGGCTCCTCAAGCAATTGTCAAGTTGACTGTCCTGGCAGCATGCGTGCAGAAGAAGGTTTGTATATAGTTAGATGTTTTCTAAATATTTATGTTACTGTATATGTTAATTTTGTTTATTGGTCACAGTTGTCATACCTGGGCAATTTACTGTTGGTTCTCCTGATTACCAATGTAATCATTGTGGTGCTTATTTTTGGTATGGTGAAAGATGCAAAAAACAGTCAAGAACAAATAGCCTTAAATATAATCTATGCTGTCGAGAAGGAAGGGTCTTGCTCTCTAACATAAAAGAACCTCCTGCTTTTTTACATACGTTGCTTGATCCTACAGTTGGACCACGATCATCAAGTTTTAAAGAAAAAATCCGTTTGTATAACTCTATGTTTGCGTTTACTTCAATGGGTGTAAAGGTTGATGAAGCAATTAATGATGGGTCTGGTCCTTACGTCTTCAAGGTTTCTGGTCAAGCGTATCATAGAATTGGGTCTCTGTTGCCAACTGAAGGTTCAAAACCTATGTTTGCTCAACTGTACATGTATGATACTGGTAATGAAATTATGAATAGGATTAATGCTTTTAACGATTCATATATGCTAAGAAATGAACCTGTTCGTGAAATTGTTCAAGGATTAATGAATATGTTTAATCATTGTAATGTCATTGTTCAAGCATTTAGAAATTACCAAGAACGTTTTTCAAATTGTGACATTCCAGACCTAAAATTAAGAATTGCGGGCGTTCGTGATAGTGAATTACCACAATATGTATCTCCTACTGCAAGTGAAATTGTTGGTTTAGTAGTTGGTGATCTCACTGAAGAGCAACGTCAGCGTGACATTATAGTTGAACATCGAACAAGCGGATTGCAACGTATAAAATTAGAACATCCTTGCTATATGTCAATGCAATATCCTTTATTGTTTCCGTATGGTGAAGATGGATTTCATCCACGTATAAAATATATTTTTGAAGAAGGAAGTCAAAGCAAGCTTAAAAGAAAATGTGTTACGATGAATGAATATTATGCTTATAGGTTACATCAGCGCGATAAGGATGCACCGACGATTTTTCGTTCTGGACGGTTGTTTCAACAATATATTGTCGATGCTTATTTATCAATAGAACAACAAAGACTAATATATTTACAACAACATCAAGCATCGTTAAGATCAGACAAATTTAGCAATATAAAAAATGCAGTTTTAGATGGTGACATGTTAGGGAAAAATATAGGAAAACGTATCATATTACCGGCCTCACATGTTGGAAGTCCCAGATATATGTTTCAGAATTATCAAGATGCAATAGCAATTTGTAGACATGTTGGCCTTCCCGATCTTTTTATAACTTTTACCTGCAATCCACAATGGTTTGAAAACAATAGCATGTCTTTGGCAGGACAGCGTCCTGAGGACAGACCAGATATTATGGTCCGTGTTTTTAAGTTGAAATTAGAAGAAATATTACGTGACATTAAAGAGAACAAATTGTTTGGAGAAACTATAGCAAGTAAGTTTTAAAACATTATTAAACAAATTTTCTCACTATCAATGTATATATTTGTTATTCTTACTGATAGTTTATTTTTCTTTCAGTTGTTTATACTATTGAGTTTCAAAAGAGGGGTTTACCGCATGTCCATATAATTGTATGGTTAGCGCATGATGATAAGTTAAAAAGTGCAGAACGGATTGATAAATTTATATCTGCAGAGATACCTGATCCAGAAATTGATAAAGTTGGATATGATATTGTCACGAAATTTATGTTGCATGGGCCGTGTGGTTTTGCATTTCCTAAAGCAAGTTGTACTACTAAAGGCATTTGTTCAAAGCAATTTCCAAAACCGTTTCAAAATAAAACTGTAATAAATGAAGATGGAACTGTCATATATAAACGTTGTCAAAGTGACATTTTTTTCCTCAGGAAAAACATACCTCTCAATAATAGTCATGTTGTTCCGTACAATATGTACTTGCTTTTGAAGTATCAAGCACATATAAATGTAGAGAGATGTCATACAGGTGAATTAATAAAATATCTTTTCAAGTACATTTGCAAAGGGAATGATCGTATATACGCGTATCTTGAAAAGGGCAAGACGAACAATTCAGATGATGCAGAAATTAATGAGATAAAAGCTTTTCTTGATTGCAGGTATATTACTCCTCATGAAGCTATGTGGAGGATTTTTCAATATGATATACATTACAGAACAATTAGCATTGAACGTTTACCCGTCCATTTGCCTTTAATGAATAATGTTATTTTCAACGATGGTCAAAATATGTATGATACAATTAATGACGGAAATATAGAACGAACAATGCTCACAGAATGGATGGAACTTAATAAAAAAGAGCCATCAGCGCGTTCATGGAAATATATAGAAATTCCTCAATATTATAGATGGCATAGGGATAATAAATGTTGGATGGTTCGAAAAAGAGGAAAATGTTTAGGTCGTCTTTTCTATATACATCCCAGTTGTGGTGAATTATATTTTCTTCGGTTACTTCTAAATTTTTCACGAGGTGCGACATCTTACAAAGACATCCGTACAATAAATGGTATATTATATAATTCTTTCAGAGATGCTTGCAATGCTTTAGGACTTTTGAAAAATGACAACGAATGGTTTTTTGCAATACAAGAAGCTTCAAATTGGGCATCAGCAATGCAGTTACGTAAAATATTTGTTAGCATGTTATTGTATTGTGAAGTCGCGGACCCTTACAAATTTTTTGAAGATTGTTGGAGATTTCTCGGTGATGATATCATGTACACAATGCAAAAAATCTATTCAATGCCAAGTGCACAACTAACTGATAATCATATCAAGAATTACATATTGCATGATATTCAAAGAATACTCAGTGATAATGGGTCTGACCTTACAACATTCTCTTTGCCTTTGCCAGAAAACAGTACAGTCCACAATCTTGAAAATAAGTTAATCAGAGATGAATTAGCTTACAACACGTCATCTTTAATACTTGAAGCTGTCGAGATGCACTCGCAATTAAACAATGAACAGAAACAAATTTACGATGCAGTACTGAAATCTATTGATCAGAACGAGGGAAAATTATTTTTTGTTTATGGTTACGGTGGTACTGGAAAAACATATTTATGGCGCACAATTGTTACAATGTTACGTTCACAGCATAAGATTGTCTTGCCAGTAGCATCATCAGCCCTTGCTGCATTGCTTATCCCCAGAGGACGTACCGCACACTCAAGGTTTAAGATCCCAATTGAATTAACGAATGAGTCAACATGTGATATTAAAAAAGGGACACATCTGGAAGAATTACTATACAAAACTTCGTTAATTATTTGGGACGAAGCACCTATGAATCACCGTAACTGTTTTGAAGCACTTGACAGAACATTGAGGGATTTACTTGGTACAAGAAACAAATATAATCGTCAAAAACCTTTTGGTGGTAAGACAATCCTTCTAGGTGGAGACTTCCGACAAACTTTACCTGTAATAAAAGGCGGATCTCGCTACGATACACTGAGTGCATCAATAACTCGATCAAATGTATGGCAGTATTGTAAATTACTTAAACTAAATACTAATATGCGGCTTTCCCAACCAGGATACTCTTCGGCTGAGAACTTACGTATCGAAGAATTTAACAAATGGTTGTTATCTGTTGGAAATGGAACAATTGAAAAGAAATCATTATTTGGATCAGAAGAACCAAACTGGATAGAAATACCAGATGATTTACTGGTTAAATCTTCTGGAAATAACAAAGAAGCTATTGTTCAAGCTGTCTATATCGATATTCCTACAATGTATAAGAACAGACAATATTTAACTGAACGAGCAATAGTAACACCAACAAATGAGCATGTTGATAGACTTAATAAAATTGCATTGAACTTATTCCCGGGATGTTACAGAACGTATCTTAGTTCAGATGAAATGTTTGATTCGACAATATCTGTTGATGAGCTGGAAGCTATGTATCCTATTGAATACTTGCACTCATTAAATCCAAGTGGCGTTCCGTCTCATGAATTAGATTTAAAAATAGGATGCCCAATAATGCTTATGCGTAACCTTGACCAATCAAATGGACTTTGCAACGGAATAAGACTGATAGTTACACGTTTAGCGGATCATATTATTGAAGCAGAAATTATGACAGGCAGTCATACAGGAATAACAACACACATACCTCGCATTATATTTAATGTCAAAGATAATAAACTACCTTTTGTTCTAAGACGGAAACAATTTCCTATACGAGTATGTTATGCAATGACTATTAATAAAAGTCAAGGACAAACCCTTAACAAAATAGGCATTTATTTACCACAACCTGTTTTTTCACACGGTCAACTTTATGTTGCTTTGTCAAGAGCATCATCACGTGAAGGTATCAAAATCTTAATAGAAAATCCTGACAATGAATATCAGAATTATACGCAGAACATAGTTTTCAACGAAATATTTTCAGATCTAGGTATTGTTCATTTTTACAATTTACTTGACATATACTGGTTATGTTATTAGTATGATAACAATAATATTCCTATTTCAGTTACGTCCCAATCAAATGAGTAAAATGGCAAGACAATTACATGATAATTTCATGAACTATGTACATAAATGATTATGTACAAGTGTTAGAGAAAATTGGAATGTGAAAAATCTTCAAAAACAATTCTGGAATGCCATAACTTGGAATTTGAATTCTGGAAAGCAAAATCCAGAATAACACTCTCTGTTCCTTCACCTTCATCTCTCACCTTGAACTCTCAAACGCGTGTCAAGAACTTACAAAACACAAACACAACTGTCAGCAGCAACGAACACCACTTCCTCTGAACAAACTCTGCTCCGTTCACTTCAATCAGTTCAGCGAATTGATCGGAGGACTTTATTCTTCCTGTTTGGCAGTACTTATTTGCCATACTCAACTCACTCTATTCCAACTGATGCTGCACTGAGCAAATCAATGAAACGTGGCAACTTATCTCAGAGCTTAACTTTGGATAAATCGACCACCTCTCTATATAAGAAGAATTGTTATGTCATGAACTGATAAGAAGAATTGAGAACTAACGGCATCGCCACAGGTAAATTGTTCATAACATTCACAACTTCACTCAGTTTTGCTCAGTTCTGCACATCTCTCTTTGCATTTTCTCATAATTAGCCTAATAGAACTAATAACAGTTAATGCTTAACAATCATCTTCCCAAATCAATTTCGAATTTTCATAATTCCTAATTTTTTTAGACCAGTTTGACATTATTTATTTTTCAGATTATATAGTTTTCTTCTTCTTTACTGTAACTAAAATTTGAACGAATTAAGCTCATTTCAATGTAATTTACATGAATTCAATGAATATTGTTAGCACAAATGTACATTGCATTATGGAGTGGTCCCTGCCAGTAACCTAAATTGGAAATTTTTCTTTATAAAAAATTAGCTTTGCAGACCTTAATTATTTTCTGGTTTTTCATTTTCTCAGATGGCTTTACGAACAAATATTACGACAATAGGCCAACTTAACAACATAGTTAGAAGGCCTGTAATCACAGCAAGAATCTTCAAAATTTGGGAAGCACTCAACCCTTCGAACGGATCAATTTATAGCATAGATTTTATCTTAGTTGATCAAGAGGTAACCATCAATTGATGAAAACTAAAATCACAATTTAAGCCCTGTTAAAAAAATTGTCACCAGCAACTATTACAGCTAAAATTGAGAACGAAAATGTCTAAGCATTCATTCTACATCATGATTTTTCACTGTTTTAGAAAATGTTATTAACAGAAATCACACATGACTATAGTCCAGAATCAAAACCAGAAAATTAAGAAAAAACTCAAAGAAAAGACAGGAACTTTCCAACAAAAAATGACAATTATTAGTGTTCACACTATTTCTATAACTCAAACCCTAACATACTAGCTTCATAACACAAGACAATGATGCTCTAATTGTAGTACTGAAACAAACCAGGACACATTCTACATCAATTGTAATAATCAATACTTCTACACTAAACTATGAAGAACTTTATTTAACTCACCTTCAATTTTCCAGAACAATGCTATTGAAGGTTCAATAGACATCGACCATGCAGATGAAGTGCGCCCAAAGATGATTGAAGGAGCTATCTTCGAATTCTCCAACTTCCAAGTGCATCATGCTCGAGCAAGCTACAAAACCGTTGACCACACATATTTCCTCAGGTTCACTCTAGCAACTACAATGACTAGAAAGCAAGAATCCACTGATTTCCCAATTGTCTACTTCAAATTTCAAAACTTGGAAAGCATCGGAACCACTATCACTACTCCTAACACCATTGTTGGTAATGATACGAATATTTAGAACAAATAAAATTGACTGCATCAAATGAAATCAAGAATTATATAAAACAAAAATACTGACAAGCTCCCATTTTCAGACGTGATAGGAAAAATTACATTGTTCAAAGCAGTACAAACTATTCAAATGGTTGATCGCAGTGTTCAGTTACGTGAAATTGAGATCGCAGACGAATGGTAATAAATACAAGCTCATTTATCAATACGCACATATACATAGCGCATTTCAAAATACGTAATAAACAATTGCACAGAAACCGTAGAAATAATTATTATTCTCCATTCAATTTTTTCACAGCAAGAACACAGCTCAAATCACTGTCTGGGGAAATTACACAGAGCTGCTTGACGAAGAAAGCATAATTGAAAAGTCAAAGACCGAACCAATTGTCATTGCTTTTAGCTCTTTGCAGCTGGTTAAGTACAATGGTAATCAATAATTTCATTTATTATTTTTTTACAAAAAAAAAATTTATTGCTTCATTAAAATCACCATATAACATCAAACATATGACATTCAGGATTTACATTGAAATCTTATTCAGCCACACGGATCTACCGTGATGAAAGTATTCCCCAAATCGCCCAACTTAAACAAAAGTACGTCAATCAGAAATAGATACGTATTGTTAACAATCCCTTTATTTTCAATTTATCTAACAACAATGAACAAAAATACAGATTTAGCCCGTTTGCTTTGGTTGTTTCGCCTACAAGAGAATACAAAAGATCAATTGTGAATCTGCATGATCTGCCAACGTTGACTGTCAAAGAACTACTGGAAAACGTTGCACTCGCTGACAAGGTAATTCAAATAATTCAGTTAGCCAAATATTAGTTTCTTTATTACAAAATTCAAACTACAAAGATGGTTTACAAATCAACAAAATAGAATAACATACATCATTTCTTATCTTTTCCAGCCAAAAGAAGCTAAGTGTACTGCTAAGATAGTAGATGTCGATGAATCTGAAGGTTGGTATTACAAAGGATGCCCTACTCATCTTACAAAATTGAAACGTACCATGAACGACTACAGATGTGACACTTGCAAAGTGAAGATTGAAAATCCAAAGCTATGGTAAGCACCAATAATACCATTACAGCAATAAAATATGCCCCGTCCCAGCAATATCAATCTTGGTTTAGTTTCCATGGACCATTATTTGTCTACAAATATTATTCAACTAATTGTACTTTCAGTTTAACATTCAAACATACCAAACTTCCACATTGAAAACATTACATCACACAAATTAAGTCAGCTTCTACTTTCATGCAGCTACCGTTTCTTTGTGGTTGTCAGTGACGATTCACAACAAGAGGCTGACTTTGTGTTTCTCGGTAAACATGGAGACCAAGTGCTAGGTTCATCAGCGCTTGAAGTCTCCATTGAGAACAAGATGGATAATAACAATTACCCCGAAAGAATAAAAGCCCTTATTAGCCATCAATTTGACTTTTCGGTTCGGTACAACCCTGGCTCAGTAAACAAAGGTCGCCCCAATTTTAATGTGATCAATGCAACGGCATTAATTGTAATCCCTGGAGAGAACACAACAGCATCAACACCACTTGCCCCACCCCAAAAAAATGACACTCCAATGACAACCATCCCAAAAACTCCAGCAAAACCGACAGAAGACTCCAAGAAACCAGAAAAGTACACAATCAAATATTCATATACTATTTAAAAAACATATTACTACCTTATCAGTTTTTTCCAATGACTCTTACAATGCACTTAAATTTTTTTTGCCAAACTCAATAGTTCTAGCTCCCGTGGTAAATCAGTCACCAAAGACGGACCCGGCTCAAAGAAGGAAAACCTGAAATCAAATGCAGCAAAAAAAAGGTAACACTTAATATCAAGCACTAAGCTGCACCAATATTTTTCATTACTTTAATTGCTATCTATAACAGCATTGTCAAAACTAATCCTTTCATTCATTTCTTACCATTAATTTCCAACAGGTCTTACAACGAAACTTGAGACAAACAGATTTGTTCCCATGTTATCAGACAATATAGATTAATTAGGTTAATTATGTGCAACTTTTGATGTGTGAATCAGCCACTCATACACTTTTGCTCTTATGTAAGTATGGAACTAAGTAGATATCCTTTTGACCAGATGTATTGCTGTCCTTCTGATCAAATGTTTTACTGTTATTTCTTAGTCATTTTGTAATATGTAAAAACGCCTTATGAACAAAGCAACATCTGTTGTATATATCTACTCTATATATCTTCTTTTCTTAACATTCATTTATATCAATCTTACAATACTTGCTCCGCACAATAAAACAGACTTCAATCAAAAGTTACTACATAAACAAGAAGACCCCGAAACAATCCTAAAGGAAAAAAAGATCAATAATTCAATACGTGACAAAAAAATGGACATCAGATCTAAACAATAAAATACAACCTTCTCAACAAACTCTCTATATCCCAAAAACTCTAATATTCATTACATAACATATTTCAAACAACTCGCGCGGAGCGCGTAGCGCCTGCTTGTATTACAAATGCAAGCATTATATGAGAAACATAAGATAAATACTTTGGGCCCATCAAAAAATGTATATCAGTAAACTTATTTCAAATTTACCCTCATAAAATAAAAAAAATACCATATTTTGAAGGGAAAAATATTAAATTATTTTTTTATGTTTTATATTATTTCTATCTATTGATTAATTATACATGAAGAATTAAAGTTTTTTTTCTCATTTACCATATATACAAGGAAATTCAGGTTGAATTTCGAGTTGACACTCTTTATGTGGTATAAATAGTTGTTTGATATAAAAATTTACTAAAGTCAATTAGTCTAGCCGGTATTGCACTTGAGTCCAAATTCAAACTACCCAAGTTCGAATCCCGGTACAGCACTTTCATTTCATTAAAATTTTGTTACAAGAAACGGGCCAAATTTAATTAACCAACAAAGACAACACCCAAAGTCTATTTCAACTGGCCCATTCAAAGTCCATGTAATTGCTTTGTGTTCTTTGTGCAAATAAAAGGTAACAAATCAAATTTATTTAGGCAAGGATCATAGACCAAACCGGCACAAAGAAAACTTTTGGATCATAGACCAAACCGGCACAAAGAAGGCGTTCTCTCCTTTAGAATGCAATAAACCCGGTCCATAGTAAATGGCTCATGTGCTGTGTATATTCTCCTATCTCACGTGAATGACTCAAATCTCCATTTTATTTTAAGAAAATATGCAACAAAGCACCTGCATGTATGACTAATTGCGAAAAAGCCCCTGAATTATTAGAAATTACAAAAAGAACCCTTCATTATAAACAAACTTTTTTTTCATGAAATATTTTTAAGAAAATAATTTTCAAGAAATATTTTAAGAAATTTTTTTCTCTTCAGAATAGTTTTCCAAAATATTGACATAATAAAAATGTTAACTAATATTTAAAAATATTTTTCAACTGACTAAAGTATTAAAACTATCGGTGTTAATTTCGACAGTAGACTATTTTATTTTGGTTATAATATAAGGTTTGTTTGTAATTTTCAATAATATAAGAGCTTTTTTGCAAGTAGGTACATGGCAATCCAAAATTACATAAAACTGGCCGCAGGGGAGCAAGGATTGCTCTTGTTTACATTAAAGGGGTAGTGTAGGTTTTCTTTCTTTAGGCTTTTAGTTATAAAACCCTTACATTTTTGTTATTCTTTTAGTGTACTCGCATAAGCATAAAGGGGCCAAATATTATTATCAAGGACTAAATTTAAAATTAGGCAACTTACTAAATTTGCTCTTTCCTCCTTCTCGTCCAGTGAGGAAGTATTATCGCCAATTTTACCCAATTTTTCCATTGATATTCTTCAAATTACACTTAAATTCTTCTCATTTCCATCCACAAACATAACAATTGGTATCCGGATCTTCCGATCTACATACCGAGACTAATTTCGTGCAACAAATGGCACCGAGTAAAACTCAAATCGATGAAGAGCAAGTCAGGAAGTTGGTCGCGGAATCAATCGAGAGCAATGACAGGATCCTAACATTGACAAGCGACACGAGTGCAATTAAGAGCCAGATTGAGGAGATGAATCGAGAAAATGCCCGCCAGTTTGATGAAGTGCGAGTGATGTTTGAGAAACTCATGAATAAGAACTATAACGAGTCATAATTGACCAAAAATTCTGGAGCTCCACCGAATCAAGAAAAAATGTCTAGAATTGTGACTTCAGAGGGAGGGTACGTGCGCAAATCGCATGAGCGCTGGTACGAAGAAGAAGAAGGTTCGGTCGAGAAGAGGGGTTATGGGCTGGGTCGGTTTAGGAGCCAATTTGACTTTGGGCCAAAATCGAAGGTTGAGATACCTTATTTTGACGGGGTTAACCCTCGTCATTGGATCCGTAAGTGTGAAGGCTATTTTCGCGTGTGTAAAGTACTAGAGTGGCAACAAGTAGAGCTCGCATCGCTCTATTTGACTGGTGAAGTGGAGGAATGGTTTTACTGTTTTTCAATGAACCGAGAGTTGCATGATTGGGTGTAGTTTACCGATGAATTGCAACGGAGATTCGAGGATCAATTACTCATGGGGGAGGTAGGTGAATTTCACACGTTGAGACAATCGGGTAGTGCCATTCAATATCGGTCTCAATTTGAAAGGTTTAAAGGGATGATGAGTCGTAATTATCCTAACCTGGATGAACCTTTTTTCTTAAATTGCCTTATATCTGGCCTAAAGGAGGAGTTACGGCCACTCATAGTTATATCGAGGCCACACAACCTCAATGAAGCATATGAAAATTCGATTTATCAAGAGAAGGCCATGAAATGGCAAAAGAAGAGCAAGACGATAAATAAGAACTCAAATCAAGGCGGGTTTAAAAAAACAAATGCAGCCTACAAACCGTTCGAGAAAACGACGGTTGAAATAGAGGCATTGAAGAAGGAGAGGAAGGCCAAGCACCAATGCTTTTACTGTGGCGATCCATTTACTAAAGGGCACTATTGCGAGTATAGAAGGAATAACACTGTCCGTTTGATGGACGGAACCGAAATACACTTGATGGAGGGATCCGATTGGGGGCATGGGTAATGAAGAAGGGGTTATGAGTGCGTCTCAAGAGATTCCCGAAATGATGGAGATTTCTCTATGTACCCTTAATCATGACCCGGTACACCAAACTATCAAGGTGGAGGTCAAAAAATAAATCATTCGCCATTCTCATGGATAGCAGAAGTTCACATTCTTTTATTGATCCAAAGTTCGTTAAAAACTTGGGCCTTATGCCTACAATGTGTTCTCCACTATTGGTTACCGTCGCTAATGGGGCAAAAATTGTGTGTGATTCAAGGTGTGAGCGGTTTATTGGGAGATGAAGGACCAACAATACGAGTTCAGTCTGAGGTTGTTAGAGTTAGACTCGGTGAAAATGGTGCTTGGGGTCGATTGAATGAAACCATATAGTCCCGTCTCTTTTGATTACTTGAAAGATAAGGTGAATATGGTAAATAATGGGGAAGTTGTGGAGTGCCTAGTGAGGGAAGTGTGAGGAGAGCTGTAGGTGAAATCAGATTAATTGAAGGCCAAGAATTGATTTCTCTGTTTAGTAAAGATAAAATTAGATGGGTGGCTAGTGTGAACGGTTGGGATCTCAAAAGCTGGGAATCTGGAACCGGGAAAGGAAGTGAAGAGAGGGGAACTAAGAGTTGGGAAAGGCATTCTCTAGGTCAAGGAGAATTTGGCTCTTTAAAAATCGGGAAACTAAATCTGACGCCTTTAAAATCCGGAATCCCAAGTTCTAAAAGGGGTCAACATGGCATTTTATGGATCTTTTAGGTTTTATGAGAATTTAGGTGTTAATTTCCGATTGTGGCGAAAGCTTTCTTTGAAGGGGTTGTGAAATTTCATGGGGTGCCCGATTCGATTGTTAGTGACCGCGATAAAATTTTCACTAGTCAATTTTGGAAGGAGCTTTTCCAAATTGCGGGCACCAAATTATATAAAAGTACCGCCTATCACTCCTATCCGACGGCCAAACGGAACACATGAATCAATGCTTAGAAACATACCTCCGTTGTATGGTATGTGATAATCTAAAAAGGTGATACTCGTGACTTTCACAAGCGGAATGGTGGTATAATACCACACTCCACAACTTGCTAAAATGTACCCCTTTCGAGGCATTGTACGGCTATAAACCGAGGCAAATAGAAACGGGGTCATCTCCGTATTCTAAAGGCGAGGCGGTTGACATGTGGATGAGGGAGAGACACACGGCCCTCCAAATGATCAAGGAAAATTTGAAGCGGGTTCAAGACCGCATGAAAAACGATGCCGATAAGAAGCATTCGGAGAGGGTTTTTGAAGTGGGGGATAGGGTGTTTCTCAAACTACAACCTTATTGACAAACTTCGTTATCACTCAGCAAGGGGTTAAAACTAAATTCCAAACACTACGGCCCATTTGAGATAATCGAGAAGGTGGGAATGATGACTTATCGGTTGGAATTACCCGTCGGGTCTTTGATCCATCCGGTATTTCACGTCTCTGAGAAAAAATCGGTTATGCCAACTCTTCCCTTGGTGGGGCCCGAAGGGTTACTTAAGGTAGAGCCGGTTGCGGTTTTCGAACGACGAATGGTAAAAAAAGGGAATGCGGCGGATGTACAACTACTCATTAGATGATCTAATCTTCCGGATGAAGACGCCTCATGGGAGGACTACGATTTAATTGTAAAGAGATTCCCCAAGTTCAATCCAAACCTTGAGACAAGGTTGAAACAAGGAGAGGGGAATGTAATAGACGGGGATGGATTGGAAATTGAGGAAATATTAAGGGCCAAATTTCAAATGAGACAAGCTAGGCAAATTAAGAGGAGCGGGAAGAAAGGAAGCACGCGCCAAGCACGTGCTTGGGGTCCAAAAGAGGGTGATGAGTCAGCCTAGTGGGGATTGGTTGGCTCATGGTGAAAGAGAATGGAGAACCATATTTATTTACTTAAGATTGTTGTTATTTCTTTAAGGTAAGTGCTTAGGAACATGGCCCTATTCTGGATAATCCAGCTGGCTCATGCGTATAATTAGGGAGTGTGATATGTTTTGTTGTTTTTTGTGTTGTTTATTGTTGAAACTTGTTAAGCAAACTTACTAAATTCGATCTTTCTTCCTTCTCCTCCAGAGAGGAGGTATTATCCCCAATTTTACCCAATTTTTCCGTTGATATTCTTCAAATTACACTTAAATTCTTCTCAGTTCCATCCACAAACATAACATTCTTTCTTCACGACCTCTCTCTCTAATTCTTCTTCCATGTTCCCATATCTTGCTCTCTGGTGATATTGGTACTTATAATTTTGTGCAATACTTGTACAGTACAAGAAAAAGAAACAGGAGTTGTTTAGAGCTCGTTTGACATCATTTTTGTTTTTTGTTTTTCATAAACCAAAAATAGTTTTCTGTTTTTTTATTTTAGTTTCCAAAATAATCCTTGTCATTTTTAAACATACAAGAACTTGTTTCCATATTTTTAGTATAATAAATATAAACTATAGTATATAAAGACATAAATACAACTCAATAAAATTATCACCACGTGCAACGTGCTTTATGACATATTTGTATATAATTATATATGAATAACGAGCTGTGATTCGGACCTGCTCGAGGCTTACGGGCGTAACAACTTGCTAGACCTTTCTTTGACTACAAAAAAACGCGGACTAGACACACTTCAGCACAGAGACGCCACATGTATCCATTTTTCCAATCGATAATATAAAATTATAATTATAATTTGTATATTAAATAAGCCTATTTAAATTGAATTAATGAAGGGAAACAATCCCTTTCAACCAAACACGTACATATTAGTTTTTTCTTTTATGCTCTCAGTCTTATGTTAAACAATAATTTCTTTAATCCTTGCTTTTTTCAATCATTGCCACTGCCATGATACTTGTAATTATGTAAAGAAATCACTTTTTCAATTTTTGAGTGCAGACTTTCCAAATTCATGTATAATATGTTAAAATAATAATAAACTTAATATTTATTTAATAATTGTGTGTAGTTATGTGTGAAAAGGTGTGTGTAGTTATGTGAGGAGTTATGTATGTGTCAAAAGGTGTGTAATTATATGAGGGGTTGTGTGTGTGTGTGTGAAATGTTATGTATGTGTGTGAAAGGTTGTGTATTTATGTGAAAGGTTATGTCTAGAGAATAAAATTCTAGGAGGGCATATCTCTATATAAGAGTGTCTTGTGTGTGTCATTTGTAATACGGAAAAAGTAATGAAGAGATTATGATGAGATAATAGTAAGGAGAAGAAAGAGAAAAATTGTGTTCTTCTTCTTCTCCCTAATTTTGTTTTTCTAACAAGTAGTATCAGAGCGTTCGGGTTCGATCTTACGGATCAAGATGACAAAGATGAAGAAGAAGAAAAAGAAAAAAAAAAGACGAAAGGTCTTGCGGTGATACGCGTGATACGAATTTCATAAGATTGGATATGAGTTACACGAAATGGAGAGAAGAAGAGACTTGGTGCAGAAGGATGTGTCTGACGCATTTATCACGGGCATCGTCGCTAGTCTGTTGGCTTCATAATCGTCACCGAAGAGACATTGTTCTTGTCTTATCGAATAGAGACGACATGAGCGGAAGCGTCGTGGAAAGATACAAGTAGAGATGTGTTGGACGTATGCCGTTTTTTGTGTGAAGAGATGAGAACGGGTTGGAGATGCCATTTTTGGCTCTTTTTAACTTGATTAGAGAGATTGAGAAGTTCAAAATTAGACGAATTGTCGGTCTATAAGTTTATTGGATTGTTGGAGACCCACGAAAAAAGAAAATAGAAAATCAAGTGATTTTGGATGACACTTGAAGAGAAGATGTTGGTGTCCGGTGAAAAATATGACGAAAGAAGTGAAAAGTTTCTATGAATCAAAGTTGATTTCTATTGGTGACACAAGCGTCAGTGTTGTGGTTGATGCCTTTCACAGTTTTACGGGAGAAACTATGAGATGGTGCAGTTAGAAAAATCGTAGTTAAAAAAGAACTACGTATTTGAGAAGAGACTCATGAAGTAGCGGATATTGTAAAGTTTTACATGGCTATGACTCTGCTGGTGTTCCTGACATGGGAAAGATGTGTGCTCTCGATCGACTTAAGATGTTGACCCTGGTGATGAGAGTCCCGAGTTATGGGTGAGTTGAATCCTTGAGAATTGTCTCAGATAAGAAGTATAGCTATGTGCCAAGGAGGAGTAAAGTAAACTCCGAAAGTGAGGGCAGTATAGTTCGATCAACCATGGCATGAAGAAGTATCGACCAAGCAACCATAAGACGCCATGACGCGGGTTGTCAAAAGGAGTCGATAAACGATGTAACTTGTATTCTGTTCGAACAAGTTGAAGTAGTGATCCGCTAAGAAGAGTTAACGAGAAGTCTTTTAGTGAGATATTGATATGAAATATTTCTTCACTACAACGAAGAGTAAATGTTCGGAGAAAACGTCGTCACTTGAGAAGATTTGAAAGGAGGTCAAAGTTGGTGTATGGCGAGAAACAATTGCGAGACGAAAAAAAAAATTAAGTTTAAGGGGGGATGTTAAAATAATAATGAATGTAATATTTATTTAATAATTATGTATTATGTGTGAAAATGTGTGTGTAGTTTATGTGAGGAGTTGTGTGTGTGTGTGAAAGATTGTGTAGGTGTGTGAAATATTGTGTATGTGTGTGAAATATTGTGTCTAGAGGATAAGACTTTAGGAGGTGATGATTCTATATAAGAGTATCTTGTGTGTGTCCTTTGTAATAAAAAAAAATAATAAAGAGATTATGATAAAGAGAAAAGAGAGAAAATGTGTGTTCTTCTTCTTCTTACTAATTTCGTTTTTCTAACATAATAGGGCTTAACCATGTTTTACACAATTTGGCCGAAGCCAAACCTAACTAAAATTATTAAGTCTGTTTTTTTAATCACCGGCAGGAATTGTCATCATTGGCTCGTGCTTGAATGGCTTCTTCTAAACTCAACAAAGCACCGAAAAAAATCTTCTTCGGTTAAATCAGATATGATAAGTAACCTACTAGAAGATCTGAGACAGAAAATCCTGACTTAATTGCCAATAAAGGAGGCGGGAAAAACAAATGTATTATCTACCGAATGGCGGTACACCCGGGCCTCCATTTCTAAATTAATGGTTGTTGATATTGGAAGTATTTCAAATCTTGAAAATTTTGTGAATGCAATCTTTGTGCTCCACAGTGGCCTGATCCGTAAACTCCATCTTTCTACCTGGGAAAACTATCCCTATCCGGCCAGGACACACAATCATCAACCGGCGAGGAGACACAATCCTGGTGCCTTTTATAGGTGGATTTTGTGCATTTGTCAAGAAATGGAATCAGGGAACTCACACTAGACTTATCTAGACGGCAACAGTACATGATGCATTCTAAATTATTCTCTTGTGATGGACTGAATTATATTAATCTAGCCAATTGTTCTTTGAGAGTACCTGACCAGTTCAAAGATTTAAACTCCTTCATACCCTTGAACTAACAAATTTGGAGGATTCTTCGGAAAGATGATCTCGAGCTGTCCTTTATTTTAAAAATTGAAACTCGATTTTTGGACGGTCCCTTCTTTAGCTCTCAACATAGATGCACCTAGCCTCCTTAGTTTAGATATATTTGCCGCATTTACAAGTCTCCAAATTAGTGCACCAAAGCTCCTCTTTTTATGTGTTATCCCAGCCGTGGAATGTGAAAATGAGCATCACATGAGTACAAATCTCGAACGAGTTCTTGGTAATCTACCAAACCTTGAATGCGTTGAACTTAGAGGATCAATTTATGAGGTAATTTTTATCTTGACATTTTGTATTGTTTTTATTAATCGGAGCTGATACAAACATATAAACTGTAGCGATAGGTACTGTAGCGACCGTGTAGCGACGGTATATAAAAACTGAAAAAACATATAAACTGAAAACAAACAGTATATAACAAAATTCATTCGATAAAACAGTATATATTTTACAAAATGAAAACAATATATAAAATATATAAACTGACAATAAACAGTATATAAAAATTCACTCGGTAAACAATATATATTTAAAAAAATGAAAACAGTATATAGCGTATATAGAAACGCGAGAAAATAATATATAATTTCAATCCGTCGCTACAAAGTCGCTAAAATACCCCATCGTAATTTCCTATTTCCCTTTATTAATTTATTTGATTATGATAGTTTACTCGGACAACATTTTTGTTCCAGTATTTGAGTGTTGAACCTTTGCCTGAGGGTTTTCCACTGACCTTTAATCATCTAAAGAACCTTCACATCAGTTCGTATTTTGAAACCGAAGAGTCCGTCTTTCTTCTAGCCTTGTTTCGAGGAGGCCCTCATCTCTAGTCACTTCATATCGATGTTATTTTATCATTATTTTTAATCTTTTACTTCATCATATTTGCTTCATACTCTTGATTTTCCTTGAGAATTTTTCAGGTGTATTTGATGGATGCAAGTCCCGCATTGAAATTTTGGGAAACTTTAGATACAAAACAGGACTTGTTTAAGCACCTCCAAATGGTTAAGATAGTTAACGACAGAGTTGGCCTCATATTTTCATTTGTAAAATTCATACTGGACTTTACACCGCAACTTGAAAATCTAATCATAGAAGAAGTCTTCAAGAATAAAGAAGATGATGAACGAATAATGTTAAAGCAGTTTTTGTTGATTCGAAGGGCTTCACCAAAAGCTCCAATTATATTTAAATCCTTCACCAAAAGCTCAAATTTTATTTAAATAGATTTGAGTATGATTCTATTATCGTGTAGTTTTTTTACAAAACGAGGGACCTTATTATGTGCCTTTTGCTTATAGTACTGATAAATTTAGAACTAGGAATCATCTACTTTTGTAATATATTTGTTTTATCAAATGATGGAATCAGCTATTTTGTGTTTTTCTAGTAAGTATAGAATTTGCTATTACCAATTTATGTGTCCAGCAGAAAAGTGCTTTCGACAAGTCTCTCATTTTAATTCCAACATATGTACCTTATAGCCAGTAGGCTCTCTTATTACAAAACCGACTAAAGTGCAATTTATTCAAAGTAAAAAAATAATTATGACACATGAATTTACATCATTAAATTAGAAGGGCGTCAATATTTCTCTTCCCATCTGGTCCTTGGCCATACCACGATTTTACAAAATCGCCATAAACAACCTCTTTATACTTTGCCGGATTTCTCTCATTTACAAGTTGGGGCGCAGGAAATATTTTACGCGTCTTTGAAGGGTCATAAAATGTGGCCACAGACAAACGGGCTTTGTCCCCATTGACCACTGCTCTGTGCACAGCACTCTTATACTCACCATTGGTTATTATCTACATGAAAGATTCAAGAAAAATATGTTATTTATTTGTATCTTTAGGGGCAATTTCATTTCATGTGCTTGCAAATTCTCAAATTATCAGGTATAACCCTACAAAATGAAAAATATATCAGATATCTACAAAGCATAGGAAATATCATGTATATCCTAACAAAACATAAGGAATATAATGTACAACCCTCCTTTTTACATTTATTTTGAAAGGTTCCCGAACAACCCTTGATCTATTATCTTTTATTTTTACATGAAAAAAATTGAGAATAAAAGGGTCATGGAGGCATATTTTATTTTCTGAAGAACGGAGGCATATATATTTCATATTTTGCACGGATTTATCTGATATTTTGAAAATTTCACGTTTTGCAAGGGTATACATGATATTTTGAAATTTTCACGTTCTGCAAGGGCATACGTGATATTTTGAATTTTTTGGGGCATAAGTGGGTACAGCAGGTATGCCCTTCACTCAAAATATCAAATTTACCCTCCCGAAACTCTAAATATCGAATTTACCCTTTTCAAATTCAAATTGTATCAAAATTACCCATCCGTTAAAATCTGTCACTCTTTCTGTTAAATATAAATATTGTGATTTGATATTACAGTTTTCTCCTTAGATGAAGAAATTATTTGTTAGAAAAATGAAATTGGAAATAAGAACACAAATTTTGTCTCTTTTCTCTTATTATTATTATCTCATTATCTTTTCATTACTAATGACACATATAGGACATCCTTATATAGAGACATGCCCTCCTAGAGTCTTATCCTCTAGACACAACCTTTCACACACATATACAACTTTTGACACACATACACAACCTATGACACGCATACATAACCTTTCACACATACACAACTTCTCACATAACTACACACAACTTTTCACACATACATGCACCCTTTCACAAATAACTACATATATTAATTAAATATTAAGTTTATTATATTATTTTAACATTATTGTCATTTTTCTTTCCTTTTCTGTTTTTGTATTTTTGGGTGAATTTCATCCAAGAAAAGCGCCAGCATTTGTCTTCTCTAAACCAAGCCTAGATAGTGTATTATATTTAGTGAAGAAAACTTCTAGGAAAATATAAAGATAAATGAGAAAGCTAGGAGATAAAAAGAGAAACAATTCTAATATTTCTCATATCCTCCAGAGAGAGAGAGAGCATTTGTAAGAGAGAAGAAGAGTGAACTGGAGAAAAGAGGTAAAGGGTGGACAGGATTTGAACAGGGGAAACAATAAAGAGAAAATAAAGCTACTTTAGATATATCGTTGTCATTTTGCCACTCTTCTCAGGGAATTTGATATTTTGTAAATTTGAGATGGGTAAATATGATACAATTTGAACTTTCAGACGGAAAATTTGACATTCGTAATTTTGGAAGGGTAAATTTGATATTTTGACTATTTGGAAGGGTATACCTGAAATTAGAATCTTTAGGGTAGTATATATAACATATAGAAGGTGAGGAGCACGAATAACATTTTTCCTCATATTTCAAAGGGTATCTATGAAAATTCTCCATAATCAAGCACAAGAAATCAACAAAAGAGTATACAAACCTCTGTCATATCAGATAAAATAACCACAATAGAATCTTTTAAAGGCCGGACTAGGACCCACTTGTCATCCTTAAGCACGTCTAGCCCTGCCACGTCATCATCTTGTATGAGCAGTGTAATTCCTCCCATATCTGAATGGGCTTGAAGGCCCAATGCAAGGTCTGGTCTAGGACAAGGCGGGTAGAAACTTATAGTTATGTTCTGATATATTTCTTCTCCGATGGCGTTTTGGATGTATGAAGGGGGTAATTGTAAGGTTTGCGAGATTATGGAGAGGAGTCTTTGAGCGAGCTCTTTCATTTTGACGCTGTATTGCGTTACCACGTCCCTGTTTTGTTGACAAATTTTGTTAGTTTTGTGTGGTTAGGTTAGGTTTTGTTTATGGCTGATTGAAGAGTGAGATTAAGTTTATTTGACAAATTTGAGTCCCATTTAGTAGCATTGATTTTGTGTAAGGATTCAAAGTTGATTTAAACTGCCTATAAATGGGGATATTTTTGACAAGTTCGTGCATCAATTGATGTCAATTTCGCAAAAAGGATTGAAATTGGAAGTAAATTACCTATAATTGGGGATAAAATCAGGCCATTTGCTGAAATCCCTTCTGGCCTCAGGCAGAGTATGGTGATTGAAATAATCCCTCCAATCAAGCACAGTATCGTCTCTGCTCAGCATTTTACTTCCATAACCCTGTGCAGTGGGGCCCTCTGTCGGATCACAAGAAAACCTCAGCTTCTCTTCCATTCGAGCCTCGAAGAATAATCTGCCCACACGACGCATCTCTTCCAGAAGCTCCGACGGGACGCCGTGGTTGCTGACGTGGAAGGCGCCCCAGTCGAGGCACGCTGTACGGACGTGCGTCGGTTCGGGGATGGAGAGGTCGACGGTCGGGATGGAGTTGGACGGCTCTGATGGGGACGCGTCGTGGAGACTGGGTTTTGGGCGGTGGGATTCCGGCTGGATGTAGCAGGGAGGGAGGTGGGCAAGGGCGGATTCCGAGAGCGTCTGGACATGAGGCGGAGGTAGTGGTGGTTCCATTTGAGGAGGTTTTGTTGTGCGCCGGAGAGTGAGAGGGCCGAAGGAAACAGGCGCTGGAGCAATGTTGTTACAAGTCTCCACAGCCTAATTACTTAGGGCCTGTTCTCTAGCGCAGTTTTGAGTCGAGGTTTTCACAGGATTCAACCGATTGCATGGAAAGAAAAAATGGGTGTTCTACCCACTTTTTGAAAACCAGCCAAACCTGGCAAAACGAGGCCTTTTTTCCAGCTTTCCAAAACTTCACTCTGAGTGGATTTTTGCTTAGGAAAAGAGAGAAAAAATTAAAATAACAAGTCATGGTCCACCCATGTTCTTCTCTCCCAAAAAAGACAAGCTCTTCATTTTATTTCCTTTCTATTCAGAGGCTTTTTTTCCTTGATGGATCTCCCCCTCTTTTCTTCTCTGATTTGGTACATAATTTTGCTTAATTTCGGATTTAATGGTGTTCTCTTTCGGTTCTTGCTTTTTGGATATGAGATGTACTTAATTGGGTTTTTTTAATTGAATTTTCTGGTTTGTGCTTGATTGATGTTTGTGCAATATAAGTTATTTAAAGGACTAATTGGGGTAATTTGTCTAATTTAGTATTTTTCTGGAATAAATTAGTGATTAATTTTGTTTAATTTGGGTAACTAGGTGTAACTGAAGGACTAATTGTGCATAATTTGAGTGCTCTAGCATTTTCTGGAGTAATATTACTTACTACTTTTGCTTAATTTGAGTAATTAGCGTAACTAAAAATATTTGTGATTATCTATGCTTAAATTTTATGTGCAATAAAATGACAGATCAATTGATATTAATATGACTAGAAATTTAATAATCAGTATGGCTCTTATAATCTTATGTAATGTATAATGCTGATTTTCATTATTAGTACATGCTTAATTTTTACAATTTACATGATTTGCCATCGTTTATGATTGATTTGCAATAATTGATATTATTTACTTCTTATATTTTCAAATTATATTTTATAGCATGTATAAATAAATAGATAGATAAAATAAAGGTAAAGACATATGTTTAAGAAATGAAAGACATTTTTTCACAATTAATCTAATCAATTCAAACAATTATTTTTTATCAAATATTAATTTTATATTCATAGCTTCATGCGTTTTAATAGAACACCTCTTTTTCATACTTTCATAAAGTTTTACGCAGCTTCCTGCACCCATAGCTTCTTGACATTCATTTCTCAGCTTCCTGCTGCTCTAGCTTCCTGTCCCTTTACAAAACTGCGCTGGAGAACAGGTCCTTAGTTATAATAACCGTGATTTGAGTTCCTTGTATAAAAGAAGGGAACAGGTGTTGTATTCTCGGTTTTTCAAAATAAAAATTGCTAGAATACCAGAAATCAGGAAAAAAAAATATTCATAAGCATTGAAACACGCTATAACATTTTTCTTACATTATAAAAAGAAATTAAAAAAAATGAAGGAGAACTACAATCATTACCTAAATTTTTAAATCAATCCTCCTATACGTAAATTCGAATCTCTCATCTATGGATATGTGAAATTAGTACCATTAGGATTTAAGCTAACTTAGTGATGATATAAAAAGAAATTATATTAGATATATATAAAAGCTAGTTGGGTTGCATTAGGTTTTAACACGTGTCCATGTCCGGAATTTGCTACTTGTATATTATTTGAGAAATAAACTAGAAGCTTCAATTTGGTCGGTTAGTACTACGCAGACACTCCAAGAGGAAGACTCAAGTTTGAGTCTCCATCCTGTGCCTTTTTCTCTATTTTTATTCTCGGAAATTTATTATATTTATATTAATTTGTTAAGACTAGAACACTAAGGTCCCTTTGGTGGGCCCTCCAAAGGAGGACCCGAGTTCGACTCCCTGCCCCAACCATAATTTCCTGTATTTTTTCAATTTATATTTACTCAATCTTGACACAAGGCCCATTCTACAACCCAAGATTTTTTGCTAATTTGCTTTCTATGATATTATTGAAAGAAAATTATGTCATATTTTTTTGAGAGAAAAATATTTATAACATTAAAAGAAAACTATTTTATGTTTTTTTTTCTTTTTTCCTATTATTAATAAAGGAAAAAATATTGATTTGAATAATAGATTTGCTATTGATTTAATGATACCTATATTTTTAAAAAGTTAATTAGTTGAAAGTCCGAATTATTTTCCATTCGAAGATAATGACTGTTAAAAAAAAAAAAAGATATAACTTTCGAGTAACAAATACTTTGTTCTCTTATTAATTATAGAAGTAACATCCTTTAGCTTTCTTAGGATATCCTACAAACAAGTTCAAATCCAATTAGAGGCATGATGCTTCAAATAAATATCATATTTTCAAATCTTGAGAAAAGACATTCTGATACACCTATCAGTCCATATCTCATACGGAGTCGTTTAAAACCGCGTTAGATGGAAATATATTCAGCATGAACGCAACATTTTGAGAATATAACCCCAAAAGAAATAGAAGATATGTTTGACTCATCATTATCGAACTATATCTAATAAAGTTCGAAATCTTTATTATGATCATCAAACTCTTGGCTCTTGACTCCTCGATCTCATCGAAAAAATTTGATTTTCTAAAGTTATTTGAAAGTTTTTGAACTTTTCAAAATATTCAAATTTATAGTTTCAATAAAGTGATACATTAATCTCTTTAAGGTATATATAAATAAAATGAAGTAGTTTTCCTCTATCACCTTCACTCATTGATCAACATACATCACTATGTATGAGAGCCAATAAGTAACTTGTTTTCACCTTACTTTGTGAAAGCCCTATATGTTTGTTCAATAAATAAGTTTCACATATTTCAAATGATTCAAAATCAAATGAATTTGAAAATCCATCTTAATGGATTTAATAAATGTTCCTCTCATTTAAGTAGATAAATCGACATTGCTGAACTTTAATTGCTTAGTACATGATCATAGAGAGAGTGCACCTCATTATGAATAAAAATGAGCTTGGCATCTACACGGTTACGCAAGTCGTTGACTTCAATTAACATTTCAAATTGAGTGTCAAGGTCTCGAAGTGCTCGGTTGATCGTCGAAAATAAGCACGAGCGGCCTCGGAATCGCTACCAAGTCGTATAGGCATAATCGACTGGATCATCATCTTCCTCATCCTCGGGTTCGTCAACAGGGTCCGCCTGAGGGTTTGAGGACCACGCGACATGTGTCGCATCAGTCATAACGGTATCAGACGGTTATTGTTACCATCGAAGGGTTGGTTGTGAGAAACACGATCTCTAGTTTCTCGGCAATCCATGTGATGAGCTGCCCGTATGGTAAAGAGGCAAACTTGTATTGAGTTTTCATGTGGTAAAACATAAAGAATGATATATCAATCATCTCGGTTTTATACCATAGGTTCCGAAGAAGGAATGCATTTCAGCGTTTTAGGTTTGATTTTAATATGGCTATCGGCGCAAGAACGTTATTGACGAAGTAAAAGATTATCCGTTGGGTTGATTCCTAAACTATCATTGTAATTTGGAGGGGTTCCGAGTAAGTAGGATCTGTATTCCAGAAATGGATGACCCTCAGCCGGCCACGGTTCGGTTCGTTCTAAGTAGAATTTAACATCGTTGTCGCTTGTCACAAAACTGAACAATTTATAGAGAAGAGCCGAAGTAATTGAAATTGGTTTATCATAAAGTCATGATTCCACTAAGTGTGTTTGTTTGGAGAATGAATCATTGGTGTATAATAGACGAACCACATCGGGATTCGCAGGGAGTCCAATATCCAAAAGTTTCGAAAAGTGCCATAAATCGGTGTATGATCGTATCGAATCGTAAGCTACGGCGGATTCATGAGAACAGATTGCATAAAATACTCGGTGAGACTATGGTTCCAAAAATCTCTTCGGAACTTTCTACAATTTTCGGTCTCTTTGTAAAGATACTTGTTATTTTCATTCGTGTAATTCATATCACAGCTATAGGTCTAGGTCTCCGTGCCATTGGGTTAAAAGGGAAATAGAGAAAAATACAGAGGAAGAGTGAATCATTATTACCTAGTTTTACATCTTGGTGGGAACAACAATAAGCTCACAACTAACAAATATAATTTAGGTTGACAAATTCTCACCTAATTCTGTTTTGGATTTTTAATATCAACATGCATGCATGTTATAACTTTCCGTTGGAATATCAATATAAACCAGGTGCCGATTTTCTGTAAGTTTTGTTTGTTTATATGAAATATTTCAAATGTGAAATCTGAATTTAATACATTTTTTCTTTGCAAAAAAGAGTGAGATATACATTAAAAACTAAAGAACAAAATACTGTGTAGAACAAAATACTTTGTGTCCTTATTCGTGGCCTCCAACTAATTGATCTACCCGTGAACAGTCCACTGATCACAAGAAAAAAATAACATATCTTTCTTAGCATGAAGAGAAAAGTAATCAATCTTGTTCTTTATTTTCTTCTCTTTATAAATCAATCCCAACTATCATATTCTCTAAAACAGAACAATAAGGAGTGAATAACCTGAAATGAATGGCAATCTCACTAGTTCTCTTTATGGTTCTTACGTTAGTTTCATTGAAACTAGACTTGGTTCATGCAACATTTTCCCGTGACACTTCACGTACTTGGGTGACAACGTGAGTACGGCTTCTTTTTTATTTACTTTCTCTCAACCAACCAATTTAATAGATTTGATTTGGATTACTCACACAAATCTAGTCCTGTATTCCAACTTAGCCTTCCTGTGAATCGAAACCCCAGCTTGCTACAATGTAAGATCGTGAGGACGACCGACTCGCAAAATGAGGTTTATAAATATCGAATTGGAATCTAACTTATATCTATATATGCACCCATCATCAAGACACATCTTTTCATCTATATAAGGATATAAAGGGAGTTCAAAATTCAGTGCAACATCATTTTTTTTCTCTCATAATTACTCATTCTCTTTTGTGTGACAAAAGAGAGAAAATATTATTTTTCTTTTTTATGACAAAATAATGAAATGGTGCTTTCTTTTGTATGAAAAATGAAATGGTGCGATATTATAGGAAAGAAATTATAGTCGGTTTATACATCTTTTGCGAGACAAAAGAAGAAGAGAAAAATGAGTTTTTTTTTCTAGTGAAAGACTTTTTGAACTTACAAAAACAAAACTTTATTTCTTTTATTTTCTCTTGAATATTTTATTATTAAAACATCAACAACAACTTTTTAAATTACAACATTAAATGAAAAGTGAGATTAAAAAGTTAATCATTTAAGGCCTTACATCCTTGTGGATCGACATCCTAAACTCACGTACCACATATACAATTTGTGAATTAATTAAGGGACCTATAAATAATTTTGCTAAGATTGTGAACTCACAACGACACGGTTTCACATTTCTTACAGGCTGCACGCATTGTTTGAGCGTCACGGATTAAGCATAATCCGAAAGGTACTTTTAAGTATTATTCTTTGATTTAACTGATAAGTCCGAAACCCAACATTTACAATCTTCCATAACCCGTTCCCAAACACAGTTTGTACCCCTCAGTATCCATCTGCGTAATGAATATCAAGTTCTTTTTTAAATCCGGAATATACTGAACTCCTCGCAAAATCCATCAAAATCCGTTACTCAATTTTATTTGAACATCACTCATGCCCGATATACATAGCGGTTTTTCATCCGCTAAGTGAATCATTCCAAATTCTCCATATTTAAAATTTAAAAACTTATCTTTTTGTGGAGTAGAGTGGAAGGATGTGCCTGAATCAAGAACCCATGACTCGATAGTGTTATCGACGAATGGAACATGTGCTTCATCTGAATCCTCCTCGGTGGCGGCATTTGCAGAAATTGTCCCTTTTTGCTCCTTTCTCGGGGATTTCCAGTCCCGTTTCATGTGGTCTTTTTTGCTACAGTTTCAACACTCCAACTCGCCATGCGGCCTTGTCTTGTTGAGAACTCTCGACTTAGATTGTTCGAGGTTATTGTTTCTCTCATCTCCACAACCCCCCGACCATCTATATTCAAAGCTGAACCCATGGAACTTGAGGCTTTGCTTTGCTCCCTTCACCGAACATCCTCTTCCAGGATGCGATCTCGCACCTTCTCAAAAGTCATATACTCCTAGCCGCCGATAATGTCTACCGTCGTCTCCTAACTTTCCAGAAAGGATTACAACAACATAAGAGTCTTCATCTCGTCATCTAGGTTAAATTTAAATAAGTATAGTTGGGTTGAAATAACTTGAAAAGATTTCAGATGCTTGGCCACAGATCTGTCTTCCGCCATCTTCAGGTGGAAAAGACGGCATATCATTGCGTCTTGCTTAGCAAAGATGGGTTCATGTACATGTTGGATAGCGCCTTCATGATGTCAAAGGTTGTTGTCTCATTCGCCACGTTGAATGCCACACTCTTTGCTAGCGCCAGTTGAATGTAGCTTAACACCTTGCGGTTCATCTTCTTCCATGTGTCGTTGTCAGTGATGTGTTTCGGTTTAGTCTCGAGTAGCCCATCTTCTAGATCCTTCTGGTATAACAATACTTCTCTTTGTATCTTCCAATACCCGAAGTCTCGCCCATCGAATTGACTCATCGATATCTTGCTCTCTTTTCACGGTATCTAGAATTTTTCAGAAGTCTCCATACCTAATATTATGATATATCTCATCGGGATACACTTGAAGGGATACACCTAATTAATTAGATTTTGCAAAGATATAAAGAGCGCAAAGACAATATTTTTATATTGAATAATTACACATGCTATGCTGGAATTTGTGCACACTAGTGTGCCATTTCTACAAAAACAAAAAAAAAAGTACGTTAGATGAGAAAACTATAAATGTACCTACGGGGCGCTAAAAAGACTATGAATTTGGGATTTTTTTTTTAATCTAGCACCATTTTAAAAAATAATTAACAGAACTAGCACTTCCGCCAAGTTTTTTGACGGAACAATGAATTTTATATTTTCCTCTACGTTCAGCCATTAACATCCTTATACATATCTTAATTAGGTTAAAAAAATATTGTTTTCCCAAGCTATCGGGCAGAATAGGTTAAGAATATAATTTTTTGTGTTAACTACAAATTTAGCAAGAAAATTAACCAAAAAATAAAAAAATACGTGTTTCGCCAAACTAGGGGAATAACAGCCTATTTCATTTTTTTTTTGCCCCTGAAAACTCAGCAAAAAAAAAAAAAAAATCATTGTTCCACCCACATATGGGCGGAATAGTTATTTTTTTCCTAATTTTCCTTACTAATTTGCAGTCAATGTTGAAAATTAAAATTTACCTGTTTCGCCCAATAGCTTGACGGAATAATATTTTTGAACTTAATTAAGATGTATTTGAGGCTGCTAATGGCTAGGCATAGAGGAAAATACGAAATCCACTATTCCACCAAAAAGATTAGCGGAACAGATCATGTTTCGCCAAACACCCTGGTGGAAGTGCTACTTCCTCAAATAATCTCAAATCATCCATATTTTCTTAATTATTTTTCAAAATGGTGCTACTTAAAAAAAGTCTAAATTTGGTTCCTTATTTTTGAGTTGATGCATTTTTTGTTGGTCAATTTTTAACACCTCAACTATTGAATTGATGAATATTTTATCGCCACATATATCCTTGAGGCGCTGTATTTTATCGCCGTATAATCATTATTAACCCTAAGCTATTTTTTTAGCTCATTTCTCCCTTCACCATTTAACCGTTAACTTTGACGCATACAAGAAAAAAAAATATATATATATATATATATATATTCAATATTAAAGTATTAAATAACTAAAATATTCTTCTTTAAAAATGAATTTCAGTAAGATAATTTTTTCATGAAATTAGCCTAGCTATATGCCGAGTTGACAATCGTCAAAGGCCTTAAAATAGCCAATGCCTCATGCTTAATGAAGTCCGCATATTCAGGGCCGACCTTGTAAATTTGGTTGCCCAAGCCCGAAGTAGAAATATTGCACAATTATAGTGTCAATTAAAAATAACAAGTAGTAAAAAAAATTCGAATACATAATTTTTAGCATCAATTACATAATACATTAAATCAGCATATTATTTATAATTAACATGATCATAAATTCACAAAATAGAGTTCAATCCTCAAAAAAAAAAAAAAAAAAATTAAAGAACATTCTTTCTTCACTTGAGAAATCTGTCAAATACCTTTCGTCCAACAAAAAAGATAAACTAATTTAAATAAAAGGATTTTTTTTTAATTAATGCATGTATATATTCATTCAATATAAAATTTTCATGGTCGAATTTGTATAACTAATTTGTGGTTTTACAAATTTATAATTACCTAATTAGTTAAAAGATACAGTAGCTCATCTACTTTTCCTCCTTTCTTTCTCTTGTAATTACCAAAGAATGAAGTACACCAAAAGTAGAGTAGAGAGGAGATGAGTTGAGAGCTACAGATGGAGGTCAGAGACGGAGGTGATAGAGATACATATCACGGAGAAGGAGGTGAGAGAAGGAGATAGAAACTTTTACTTAGTCTCTGGAAAATGAAAATAAAGTTCCTTTCCTCTTTTCTGGTTGTGTTTCTCTCCAATTTTCAATATAAATGGATGGAGTTCGAGTAATTTGAATAATATTAAAATTGAGAAGAACTTTTAGTTAGAATGGAAAGAAATAACCGAGCCTTGTTTCTATATTTTCTTACTTCATCTTTATTTGGGTTTTAAGGCTTTAAGCAAATAGAAATGAGTTTGTAATATATACATATATATAGATTATAGGTTGCCCTTGAGTCTTGACCCAACTATTGCACAAACCCGTGGACTAACTGGGTTTTAATCAAGGTCGGCCCTGCATATATTCAGTATCTAAGATGTATGAGTCCAAGTAAGTTTATAACCTAGCAATATCAGCTAGATTAATAAAGAGATGAATAAGTAATCAAAAATTCCAACCACTCATATTGGTAATGATATTTTCACTTTCATTGATTTAGTTATTACTATTCCAATTTTTTTTTAATGTAACAATAATGAGTTTTATATTATGTTTTTCTAATTGTCAAGTTATTTAGTCATATAGTTGACGGTACAACTTATGTCATTTGTGTTTTAAAGAATGTTATTTGCTTATTTTTTTGAATCAATAAATATTATTTATCTTAATATTTTTTTTATCTTATTTTATTATTTTAGAAAGCTTAATTAAAATGCAAGTTGAGTTAGAGACTTTTGTAAAAACATTAAGATCCATGCTCACTGATTATTTAATAGCGCTAAAAGGGAATGACAATTATTACTCACCGATGCAAATTAAATACAAAATTATACTAATGGAAAACCATTTTCTTATCACTAATAAGCATCAGTAATATAAAGAAAATTAATTACATCCTAATTAGGATAGTTCTCATACTCAGTAAATAGATAATAGCAATAGAAAAAAATTACCTTCCTTCTTAATTTTAATGGGAAATCAGGACGGGCTATTGTAGCGACCCTGTAGCGACGGATTGAAATTATATACTGTTTTCTCGCGTTTCTATATACGCTATATATTGTTTTCATTTCTTAAAATATATACTGTTTACTGAATGAATTTTTATATACTATTTATTTTCAGTTTATAAGCTTTTATATACTGTTTTCATTCTTTTAAATATATAATGTTTTACCGAAAGAATTTTATTTTATTTCAGTTTTTATATACCGTCGCTACAGGATCGCTACAGTACCCGTCGCACAGTATTAACTTCTTTTTTTTTATTCGTTCTAAATTGGAAAAAAATTTGTTCTTTCTTGTGTCTCTAATTAAATTAACTTGTTGTTTTTAAAACAATATTTGGCATCATAATAGTATAGTAATTAGTGACTAGTAATTAATTAATTGCGATTTTCTTGTCACTTCATAACTAATTATTAAGTTCATATTTCGGAAAATGCTTTCAATTAAGGTGATATAATTTTAAGATTTTAATACTAAATAATAATTATCGTCAAAGGCCTTCTAAACTACAGAACTGACCCTGACGACGGTAGCCATGTGTAAGGATCGTTCAAACCAGTGATAGATGCAATTCAAACCGATGGTAGACGCATTACTGTTCTTCTTGAATTTTTATTCTGGGATCAGCAACATTAGGACAGTAGCTCTCCGGCTAGTACAAAAGTGTCGATGCTGGTCCTGTCTGTCCTTTAATTATAAATAGATTCTCTAGCTTTGTAGTTAAAGGAGAAAAATTAATGAAAATATTATACTTAATCCCTTCTTTAAAGAAAGTTTCCTTTCAAAGAGAATATTTCTGGAGGAAAGAATCAACCCCTATTGTTAAAAGAAAAAAGAAAAAAACTCCTTTGAATAAGAAAGTCAATTACATCAAAGCAATACGTTTACGTGTCACAACATGAAGCACATTATCTTGGCCATCAAGGTTTGATAGAATGTAGCACTCATAAGATAATAAAAAATTATCAAAAGAACTCAACAATTTTATTTCATGTATAACCTCAAAAACAACAATATCAAGACAGAATCTGAATGTCTTTCCCAAAATAATAAAAAAACAAAACAAAAATAAAAGAATTTCTCAATTCTTACATATGCACATGCATATATGCAACATACATCCAATCCAACTTGGATAAATCAAGAATAATACTCATCAAGTCCTTCAATATCCTTCCTTCATGATCAATAAGCAGATAAAGAGCACTCCGGAGCCATTTTTCCATTGAACCTCTTCGTGTCAGTGCAATAGTTGTAAATCATATTGTTGCTTCTAATTTCATTCATTTTGTCGATCTGAGACTGGCTGAGTTCTTTATATTGCGGTGCGGCATACCAGTTAGAAGGAGCGGCACAATCCTTGATACTGCTTTCGCTATTCCAAACACAAACAGAGTCTTGGAAGTTAAGGTACCTCGCTATGAACGGCTGATGAGTCCAGTTGGTTTTGACCCGACCGCCCTGGCAGGCCCAGTCATCTGCATTCCAAATGCTCGAGTATACCCTCTGTGGACGTGATGTCGGAAAAGGAATGCCCTTGTCCATATGGTTCTTGTATACCCTGAATACAGTACCATCTATCGACCACCTGCAGAAGTATGATTGAGTTACGGCTTGTAATTAATCCGATGATAGCAAGCTAGAGTGATGTCAACTTGGCATAAGTATTTTGATTTTATTTATTGGTTTGGACATAATCTATGTTTTGTTATTTCCACATTAGTTTCTAGAGACTTACACGACCATGTAGGGATTCCAGAAGATGGTGTAGTTGTGGTAATCGGTAGTCGGTTCAAACCAAGGCCGGAACTGCTCCTCTCTGTTCCCTACTCCATCAACAAAAATGTTGGTGTGGATGGTGTAAGGCTTACCCGTTTCATTTCCCAGAAACTCGAAATCGATCTCATCATGTTTGTCGTTTGCAGTTGCCACACCTGGTGAAGATGTCTATGTACAATACACATCATTGTTAAGAAATTAATTCTTTCAAAACTTATAATTGCTTAATTTGTTGATTATTATTGTGACTTACATAATAGGTGGTTACAACAGCAGCGGAGTTGTCGGGAACTAGCTTAATTCTCATGTCGATGTATCCGTAAATAAATTCTTTTGTTCCTTGAACCGCAGCGCCTAAAAGAGCACGAATAAATATACATATCAGTAAATCACTTCATATAAATAAACATATATAGGATATGGGATAAATCTCAAGAAAACAGTTTGGTACGTACCTGACCACTGATTCAGGATAAGTGTGAGATTATCACCATTGATCTGGCAATTATCTTTGCCCCATCCACATACAGCATCTGTTGCAAATGTCGCATGAACTAGGGTTTGTTCTAAAGCAACCAAAGAGATTAGCGCCAAAAAGAGAACCTTTGGCGCCATTGATAAAATTAATGGAACTGTTGCTGATCAAAATCACTTTCTTTCTCTTTTTCTGTTTTGTGTTCTCTGACAAAGGAGAAAGTGGCCCTCTATATAGATGAAGGAAGAAGGTTATTAAGGAGAATAATATTATTTTGACCAAATGGCACTTAATTGGAGTCCATGAATTTGAAAATTCCAAATTTTTCTTGTTTATTGCCTCTCTGGCCAGCTGTTTAATTTTTTCCTTGTATTTGAGATTTTTTGGTCATATTATCATATATTTGAATGATATTCTTAATAATAATGAAGTTAGTGGAGGGCATGAACATTGTCGAGTATTAGTATTTGTTATGTTCATTGCACCACCTAAGGCATACAAACAGACTACATGATATATATTATATTATATTATATTATATATTATATATATATATATATATATATATATATATATATATATATATATATATATATATATATATATATATATATATATATATATATATATATACATATATATATATATATATACATATATATATATATATATATATATAATAGAGTATATATCAGGCGACCCGAGTAATACCCTATAACCTCACGATGAATTGGACCATGACATGGAGAGCTTACTTGGATGGGCGTGTTATTGGGTCATGTTTCAAGTGTGGGTTTTGCGTGGGTAGCAAAAAATGGCTGCACGATTACCGGGCCTGGGATGGGTAGCGAAAAAAATGTAAGGAGAATGAAGTAGTAAGTATGGCATGTCCGACGTGACGGCCTACTGTGCCAGTTGAAGCGCTTCGATTGAACTAGCATGCCTGTTGACAAGACGAGTATTAATGACAGGATAGGACCTCCCCTTGAGATTTCAAATTAATTTGAATAAATCGGCCTTATAAAAGACTTCCCGTCATCATTTAAAAGAGGGAGAACAATCAAATTATATTCATTGTAAACGAGGCGACATGTCGATTCTCAAAACGACTCCACTCGTATTAACCACGCAGACGCCTTCAATAAATACCATCTCTGCCCTATGGAGGGACTATAGCAATCTACATTGTCGATGATGGGCTTGTTTCTCCTACACTTGTCAGTAACAAGAGCCAAGTTCTTCCATACTTATTTTCTTATATGAGACTGCTAGTTTGGCCATGAGGTAACATTCTTGTTTTATTTGTGCAAAACAGATGAAAAAGCATCAAAGTTTATGACGGGACTACCCGCAGATCGTGCAGTATATGCCTTTGTGAACCACGCTGATAGCCCACAAATTCATGGTACTGACGTGCTCGACTTCGTCGCGTCGGAGATGGATACCAGCCGCACTGACCTCACCTTTGTTGATTATGGTGATGACGCTTTTCTTGTATTCTTCCGCACGAGCTTTATGCATGATCAGTTCTGCAGTGCATTGTCTTCGCCATCTTCGATAGTTGGTCACCTGGTCACTTTCGTGGCTTTGGACTCCGTTCTGTAAGGCAACAAGGTTCCGTCGACAATACATGGTATCCATATTTACTATTATATATGTGTGTATATGTTTTTACCGATCGATGCTTAGGGTGTGCAATATGTGAAGTTGTTACTTATGCAGGTGTGGTTGAAAATCAAAAATTTGCCGGAGTATCACTATTGTGTTGACACTGCTGCTTTGGAAGGTTGCACCGTGTCAATAAGGAGAAGGTGTGTGGCAGGTGTTGATGTCGCAAATCTAAACGACGTACCTAGGCACATCACATTTTTTTTTTATTACAGGATGTTCCATAGAGAGATGAATGTCAACTTCGAAACGAGATTGGACATATTTGTTTACAGGTCACTCCAACTCGATGACCCATCAATGAGCTACATAGATGGATAGAGGGCTGCTATGCATTACTGGTCGGCGCACATGTACATTGGTGATAATGAAGATTGATGCGCCGCATTTATTATCTCGTCTGCTAGATTTTATTTTCTGTTTGTCTGTGTTGAGTTGTCGGATGTTGTAAGTTGTTGATGTCATATAGTTTTGTGTTAATTTTGGATTTTAGATATATTATGATTTTATTATATTTGAGATTTGTTATTTTTTATGATGAATGTGGTTGTATGTTTTGATGATGGAAATGTATGCAAGTTATATTTGTCTTGTTGTGAGTTATTTTGGTATCATTAGTTTCATCAATGTGCATGTGATCATTAGATTACTTAGATATATACAACTAAAAAAACTTTACACCATCTTTCTTGTCCAACAACGACAATAACTTTAAGTTGTAAAATGACTTTGGACTCATATGTAGATAGAAAATGATTTTTTGTTCTGCTCTCCAGATTCAGCCAAGGGGAGAGGGAACATATTTATCAACTTTTTCTTCAAATCTCATCACACGTGAGGGGTAGGAAAAGATAGATTATTGTTATTTTGCATATCTTGAGGAGATAGAAAAATGAATGAGCCAAGAATATAGCCCGTAGTTGAAGAACTGTTTAAATTACCACGGCTTGGTCAGAAACAACTTATGTTTTTTTTTTGTGACTCCAACTTTGAACGCTTCGATCTGTCTAAGTTTTTATCCAATTGCCAGATTTCTTTTTGTAAAATATTCTCCTTGTTGTCACTAACAGATGTTCTTAGCGAATTTTGTATATTGGACCCATATGCAGATAGAAAATGATTTTTTGTTCTGCTGTCCTGATTCAGCCAAGGGGCTCTAGAACATATTTATCAACTTTTTCTTCAAATCTCATCGCACGTGCGAGGTAGAAAAAGATAGGATATTGTTATTTTGCATGACTTGAGGAGATAGAAAAAAGAATGAGCCAAGAATAGCACCCGTAGTTGAAGAACTCCTAAAATTACTACGGGCTGGTCAGAAACTGCATATGTTTTTTTTCTCTGACTCCAACTTTGAATGCTTGGATCTCTCTAAGTATCTATCCAATTGCCAGATTTCTTTTTGTAAAATATTCACCTGTTGACTAACAGATGTTCTTAGTGAATTTTGCATATTAGACCCTTATTCAGATAGATAATGATTTTTTGTTCTACTGTCCAGATTCGGCCAAGTGGAGAGAGAACATATTTATCAACTTTTTCTTCAAATCTCATCACATGTGAGAGGAAGGAAAAGATAGGTTATTGTTATTTTGCATGTCTTGAGGAGATAGAAAAAATAATGTGCCAAGAATAGCTACCGTAGTTGAAGAACTCCTTAAATTACCACGGGTTGGTTAGAAACAGCTTATGTTTTTTTTCACTGACTCTAACTTTGAACGCTTGGATCTCTCTAAGGTTTTATCCAATTGTAAGATTTCTTTTTGTATAATATTCTCTTTGTTGTCGAGTAACAGATGTTCTTAGCGAATTTTGCATATTGGACCCAAATTGACTTCTAAGTTGTGAGACACCTTCTAAGATGTAAAACGCCTTCTAAGTTATATTTCAAAAATACAAGAACAATACATTGTAAATACTTGTATTGGTTGATCAAAGCTAAAAGGTGGGGAACCACATGTACAACAAATTAAAATGCTTGTAAAGTATGTGTCGTACCAATCCGAAAATATACACATGTAAAATTTGCATCACAATTATCACACACCCAGCATTGTTCCCCCCTCAGTTTTCAGTCGGGCCAAGATCCGTAATCTCGGATTCCAGCTCTCACAATGCCTCGATGTAACAAAATCCTAGACAATACGTTGCCGCAGAGCATCATAATATTCGCCATGATGCCCCTTGATGTTCCTGCCTGACTGACGACATGTCAAATCATGGGTAATTTTACATTGCCTCTTCTACCGATCTGCAATACTGAAATCAACCCTCCGAAAACTTTCATTGTCTCCTTGAACCTTAAGATTTGAGTTATTTGTGCTGAGTTGCTCTACTTATTAAATAAGAAATGGCGGAGAACAACATTGTCGATACCAGGAGGCAATCTGTGTAAAAACTGAACTGATCTTGATATTCTATACTGAAATTTTTTAATCCATACTGCAAACTACTGTACTTATTTTTTTTCTGTGATATAGACAGGGAATGGCACATCAGAAGAGTGTAAAGTGGGCCAACTCTGCAGATGGTGCGTAATGAGGACAAGCTGAATCATGCAGTAATCGCTACTATTCAACAGCTAGGGGCCCCTTCGTTCGTAGTTCAGGTAATGTTGAAGCACATCGCTACTAAGCTTCACATCAGCCCTTCTGATCTGACTTACAAGATGAGTGAACGGGCACGTACTTGATTTTTCGCTACTAAATACCTGCGTGACCATTATTGCATGACTGTTATGGCATGGATTGAGTCTACCTTGGTGAGTTTCGACGCGTGGGAGCCAGGCAGGGGGGCGCTTAGGTTCAATTACGATAACATGGTTTGTTTAATTATATTACGATACCTTTAATTATTCAATACAACTAATGCAACATTTACAGACGTGGATTAGACTTTACAATCTATCGAAACATCACTACTCCGCACAATCAGTGGCGCTCCTTGTGTTCGGGTTTTGTCGATTGCTGTGGGTTCATGATGACAAAGTAGAGGTTGACCTCACTTCCTATAAGGCCGACAAATGTTTTTATCTTACTTGGCCTGGACAATTCCGCGCTTGAGGTATACTAATATTGCAATGCGCTCTGTTAGGTACTACAATATGCTTGCCAAGTCCAATGTTGAGAGTATTGTTGGTGTCTTGAGTAGCGTCTGATGCTTTGATATGGCGATATTTTTAGACATTTGCTTTTTTATTTTTGCTTCCCCATGTGACCCATTTGCTACTCAACTTGTTGCAATCATATGTGGTTTGACATTGATGTGTAGACAACTATGATATTAGAATTTATTTACTTGTTTTCATCTACTGTGTTTAGTAATGTTGATTATGAATGTGTATCATGTTCATTGCATTTTTGCACATATCGATAAAAGCTATCATGCTCAGAACATACTTGTCGAATGCAACCCCTGGAATGTATACCCTAACATCAGTCTCCAGGAAGTCAAATACAACCAGAATCCAATGTGACTTGATCCAAAAGGGTAAGAATAATCAATGAAACCGGCCCAACAAATGATGCGTGAAGTCTCTATATTTCTCGTACGTACTTTCCTTCGCCGTATTGGGAAATATGTAAATAATACGAAAATTACAATCGTTTGTAAGAATATAAAGTTATAGAGCTGAAGTATTAGTGCTGGTGAATGTCCATCTTGTGTCGGGTTTCTGACCAAGACAATACATGATGTGCAAGCATGTGTCCAGGACCCGAGTGTGCACATTGTTTAGTCATACATAATTTACCGCGTATGAACTGGTATGTGGGAAACATAAATGATGCACAATACTCACCTTGCGTCCTGTAAGTAATTTGTTTGCAGGATCACGCGGCACGGTAAACAATATGGTATGGAATGTATTGATCTCCTACCCTTTTATTATCTTCATTGCCATTCATATATAACACATTGCATGTATTCCAGCAATAAATATTTTTCTTGGTACCACATACCACCAATAGCAGTACAGTATCCCTCAGTTAGTGCCATGTTGAAGTATTCATCCCCATTCAGTAGATCCCTCTCCTCAAATGGGCTTGTAACGTACAAGAAGGGATGCTTCAAGCACGCTCCCAAAAATCATTCTTTCCTAGGAAACCTGAATGTACAAAGATGAATGCTTAAATAATGTGTTCCTTCAGTTATATACAATAAATTCATTACGTACCAAACCTAAGATCTAACGATGGCTTGCCTGCCATATAGTAATCATTGCTGCCACTCGACAATGAACTTATACCATTCACAACGGCACCTGACCTGTGAGTGTCGAACCCGCCAGTATTGCCTACGGTGACAGGTGGGATTCTCTCCTTCCCTGCTATATATTATAAAGGTTCATGTTAACTATGTCAGATATGATGGACATGTTGTCATCCTTTATTCCTACACTGACCTGGATATACGAAATTTGGGGGCCTGTACGGACTATTGTCAAGAGCCCATGTCATAGATGTATTATTCGTACTGCAGTTTCGCTCCGGTGTATTTTGCCCTTGCAAGCTATTGCGTGACTAATCCCTAACAGATGTGGACAACACTGTTTGATGGTTAGCATGCTTGCTCAGGTTGACAGCACATCGGTTCTCGGTCGTCCGTACTTAATGTCAAAAGGTTCGGGTCCGCATACCCATCGGGGGAGATGGTGAATCAACTAATTGAGTGATCAGCGGTACTTTCGTGGTGGGCGATGGTGTGCACGTGTTCGCTCCAACAATTTGATGATATGTCTCTTTAGAAGGGCCTTTCTGTGTAACATCGAACATCAGTGAGGCATTCATGATATGTGGGGTTGTTTCGTCGAAATGGCTGCTTTGCGTGTGTGTGTGGAATGGACAAAACATTGAACATTACATGGGGCATTTTCTACTGTAGTAATGGGAGTTACGACCGTATGTCATTGTCGAACACATGCTATTGTCGTATATTATGTTCACTATGTTGTTCGTGTTAGTGTTGCTTGGTGTTGTGACGTACAGCCATGATGCCGCCTTCGCGACGGTATCTTCTGACAGCACGGTGTCCGATAAGGATGAAGGTGACAAAGGGGGTAATCATCGTGCAGACATTTCGGTGCTATCGTAAATTATCTCCATATCAAGGTTAAGCGTTGTTGTTTTCTCTGCCATATAAAAATGTGACATTTTTAGTCAGAGTATTTAGCTGTTGGGGAACCTGTAGCCATGTACGTTACATGCGCAGCGGAATCTACGGGTTCAACCCCCCCTAGGATCATCGTTAAGGGAATAAAAGTACGAGAGTAGCTATTAAAATTTATACCTTGGATCTTCGTGATTCGCGAGATGAAGAACGGATGTAGGTCTGAATGATTCTGACTTGCAACCTTCTCCTTCGTGCTTCTAAAGCTCGACTCGAACGAATTACTTGCTTCTCCTAGGGTGAATAAACTGATCACTCTCTAGTCTTCAAAGAAGAAGACCTCTGCTCGTATCCACGTCGAACTTCGAATCGTCGGAATTACCGGACTGGGCTAGACGAGTCCGAAAATACTTTCAGGAGGCTCTCTCTCTTACTCTCTGTATTACGGCAGTCTGGAGGCTCTGTATATTGTGTGTTTAATAGAGGGGGGGGGGGGGGGGTGGGGGGTGGGGGCTGCCCCTCTTTTTAAACTAGAGAGTGAGGCGAACGATTTCTCAGTTACCATAACTAAAAAGCCTAATCTACGCCTATTCCGTTGACAATGGAATAGGTGTTTCCTTAATCAGAAACTTGGCAGGCAAGGTTGAGCAGTTTCCATATATATTCCGTTGCCAACGGAATAGTGCTGATTTGCACAATCAACTATCCAATAGTTGATCATTTGGTTCACCAATTTATACATCATATATATAACTTTTTTAGAGCATTTTCTTTCCGACTAGACGTTGTTCTATATGTGACCGTGTAGGTTCCATTTAACACTGGCAACGATCTTCTAAAATCATAAGTCATGAGTAACCTCTAGACTGGTGTCATGACTATTCATGTTAAATGAAATGATCAGCGATCATAAACCTATCTGAATAGACATTTGCTTATTCCTTTTGTTCTACGATATACGTCTTGATCACAAGGCATGGTAATATGTCATCCTTGAGTTTGATCAAACTCTCTTTCCTGATCGAGAATTAGACTGAACAAATACAAAATGCTATTAACAACACATGTTAATCCATTTTCAGCATGGCCATGCATTTCCTTCAGTCCTAGTTAAATAGGGGGCCCATAGATATCCCCCTCTTGACGAGAGGAACAAATCCCGTCTTGCTCACTCACAATCCTCGTCATGATTCAGTTCATACCTAATGATGACCCTAATGATCATCCGATTACGGATGGCGTATGATCATATTAAAGTATGCAGTTTCACATACAGGAATCCATGGTGACCTCAGGTCGTATGAAGAAGCACACTATTCATATGAGAATCACTAATGACATGCACCATGCATATTCTCATAGTGTGGTCAGTCCAGTACGTGTTCTCTAACATGTACCTATATGTCTGACTTGACATCCCTATGTCCATGATCAGCAGAATATGATCATCCAGTATGCGAATATACTAGTGTGGATATGCAGCTTCTTTTCCTGAAGTATGTTTATCTCTATAACATCCTACATATCACTAGGGATAGTTTTAGAATGTCATTCGTTGCTTCACAGTTCTACTATCAGAATCATGTATTCTGATGACGTGAACCCGAATTGTCATTCATGGTCAATCTAATATATGTTAATATATTAGTCACCCATACACTCATTCATATATGAAGTGAATAAATATGTTTCTCATAATCTAATCTCTAGTCCAACACTTTGGCTTAGGGCATAATTCCTTCAGTCTCCCATATCAACGTAATAGTATTCATGTAATTCTTAACAATAAGTTCTCAAATATCATTGAGTCGAAATAAAAATATTAAAATAAAATAGATTAATTTAGAGAAGTACGATTACCTGATAGTTTCAATGTTGGCCAGGAAAGACGGTGCAAAATTTTTTTAGTTGCATACATCTAAGTAATCTAATGTTCATATGCATGTTGGTGAAAGTAATGATACCAAAATAACTCACAACAAGACAAATAAAATTTGCATACAACTCCATCATCAAAACCGGCAACAACATTCATCATAAAAAAAATAGCAAATCACAAATATAATAAAATCATAATATATCTGAAATCCAAAATTAACACAAAACTATATGACATGAAGAACAACTTACTACATTTGACAACTCAACACAGATAAACAGAAAACAAAATCCAGCAGACAAGGCAATGAATGTGGCGCATCAATGTCAATTAACAAAGAGATCATCATCTTCGTTATCACCAATGTACATCTGTGCCGACCAATAATGCCTAGCAGCCTTGTACCTATCTTTGTAGCTCATTAATGGGTCATCGAGTTGGAGTGACCTATAAACAAACGTTTCCAACCTCGTCTCGAAGTCGACATTCAGCTCTCTCTGGAACATCCTGTCATAAAAAAATGTGATATGCCTAGGTACGTCATTTAGATTTGCGACCTCAACAAGTACCTCGAAGCTTCCGAGGTTGCGGCACACCTTCTCCTTATTGACACGGTGCAACCTTCCAAAACTCGATACGAGCAATGCAGCAGTGTCATCAAAGTAGTGATACTCCGGCAAATTTCATATTTTCAACCACACCTGCGTAAGTAACAACTCACATATTACACACGTTAAGCGTCGATTGGTAAAAATATACACACACACATATAAGAGTAAATATGGATACCATGTATTATTGATGGAACCTTGTTGCCTTACAGAACGGAGTACAAGCCATGAAAGTGACCAGGTGACAAACTATCGAAGATAACAAAGACAATGCACTGCAGAACTGATCTCAGATAAACCTCGTGCAGAAGAATACTAGGAAAGAGTCATCACCATAATCAACAAAGATGAGCTTAGTGCGGCTGGTATCCACCCCTTCTTGTTAGATAAACAGCCAAAACTATCTCAAGACTGAATGTCGAATAGAGAGAGTGGTTTGTCCCTGGACTGGACCATTCACAATTGAAAGAAAAACGGATTCTGTCAATTAAGTATAGAGTGAATTGATAGTATGGAGATTGCTGAAAAATATGTTTCCTCAGTAGGTAAGTAATATATGTTATCGAACCTTCTGTTTGCTCTTTATTAGATGGTTCATGTTCAATTAATTCACCGGTCTAAGATAGTAGCAACTCCTGTCTAAGCTATAAAAGCGCAAGAAAAGCCTTCTATGTGCTCTGAATTTCATTATAGATTGAATGGACATATAAAGATTCTATCGAAGGTCTATATCCTCCATTGAATCTGTGAACACTTTGAAGGCAATCCTACAGCATAGATATATGTATATATACATACATTTCCCTCTCCTCCTCAAGTAAAAAAAATGGATTAGATAGAAATGAGTTGAAAAAAAGGGCGGAGCAAGGCTTTGATTTTCCTTTTTCAATACGATCTGATTCCAATATGTATGATAGAATCAAATTGATTCCTACTTTAAGCATTGGAAAGAGAGATTTTGAATTTGGGAGAGTTTGAAAAAAGAAAAAGGAGGATTTTTCTTAATCAAAATAACTCATAAAATTATCTAATCTACAAGAACGAAATATTTTTTATGCTTAATATCTTTAGTTTAATCTGTATCTGTCTTAATTCTATCCTTTACTCAATAATTCTTTCTTAGCCAAATTTCGTATAGTCTCAGGGGAGACATTTTTTTAGTTGATGTGCAGAATTAGACTCGAGGCGAAGGGGCTGCCCCTCATAAGGTTGAGAGTGGTCTTTCTTGTATTCATGGTTGGATAAGACTTTTTGGAACAGAATCTATCGGCAACTTTCAACATCCAGATGATTACCGCAGGCGTATCGCGGTTCCTATCTATGTCATAATAGTGGTCCTAATTTGTTTCCCGAAAATGCTCGAAGATCTCATCCTGTTGGTCGTCGACATCCTTCTATGGGCATCGAAATGGTTAAGACCTTTTTATACAACTCTTCAAGCATTCTGTTTGAAATTTGTAAGCAAAATAGCATTTTCCGAAAGGAATCCATTGGAGCGATACGAATATGTACCCGATTATTT
>CM050894.1:4527500-4535000 GCA_027726005.1 Juncus effusus
ATAAGGAGTGTTGATTTCTTTGTCGTTATTTATTTTTGCTTTTAAGCATGCTATTATAAAAAAAAGTTCTACCGTCGTAAAGGACAGATACGGATCGGAAAAAAAATGTCAAAAACAAATATGTAAAGAATCAGCAAAGCTTCCTCCAACTTAGGATCAAAATGTAAGGCTGCATGTTAAGCACTATTTGAACTTCTTTCAAAATGACCCAAAAGATCTTATCGAGAAAGGAAAAAGAGATGATCCGATAAATAAGGATTCGAAAATCCTCTGGTCAGAGATACCTACGAAATAATTTGAATACTTCTAATACATCGGTATCAGAACGATATACAAATATGGTAGGAAAACCGTATTTTTAATTTTATAAGATGAGCTCATATGTCCCACATTTGTTTTCAATAAAATCGTATTTGGCAGGTTTCAAATCCAATAGTTTCTGTATTGTGGGGTGGTACTTAACCGCTCATACTAGATGAGTTTTGGCTTAATTAAGATTCAAAATTTGGTTTTTGCGTGAAAATGCAGGTTTTGGGCATAGATATAGATCCAGTATCACTTGAAGTTGGTGAAAATAACGTACTAAAGATCTTTTAGGTTCTTTAAGCTTGTGGATTCAAAAACACTTAGTGCAAAATAAAATTAATTCAACTTTTTGTCTCAAGAAAAAAAATTAATTCAACTTCGAAGAATTAAATGATATCCTAGAAAGTGAAAAAATAGTTGATTGAGAATAATCAAGTGAAGCTTGATAAATAAAAAAACAAATTAAAGCAATATTACTTACAGAAGTTGGTTATTAGAATTATGATTAGAAGTACTGTACCATGAAAAATGGTTTAGCCAGTATTTATTGATGAATATAGTCAAGTTGGACTATGGTTGTCCAAGGTAATTTGAGAAAATATTGTTAAAAGAAGGATCAGATAAAGTAATACTCAATTTTAGTTGCCATGCCATATAATTAAGAAGTATTCTCCAGTGCAAACTAAATTTGTGCGTATAGTAGTTGCATATCAGAATCTGGAGTGTATATATCAATGGTAAAATTTGAGATAAATAAAATGGAAAACTATAAAATAGCATGTATGGTTCAAGTTAATGACCCGGAAGGACAAAAGCTGTCAATCCAGTAATCCTTGCTTTTCCATTGGTGCGTAAGAGGCTAATTCATTGTGTAATGATTGAAGTATGTTAGAAGATAATAAATGATATTAAATATGGGGATAATTAGAGAAGTTAATTAGGAGTCAAGTAGTAGGATAAGAGCTTTATTAGGTGCAAACTGAGGATGTCTAGTAATAAGAATAGTTGAGAGGTTAGGTGCATATTGGGGAGATTTAGTAGAACTAGTTGAGTGATGGCTATAAATAGGGATATGTAAGTGTTAAGATTATGTGTGGTGTGTGTTGAATAATAATAATTTGTATTTTGAATTGAGACTTAGTCTTCCTTCATTTATCTCTTCCCCTTTTATCTTCATTATTCGTTTCCACCTTCATTAATGCTCGTTTGAGCTTGTATTTCTTTCTAATCCTAAATATCAATTAACCCTAATCCACATTCTCAAACCCTAAGTGATCAACAGGGTCTCACATTCTATCGCCGACTTAAATTCGTCCCCAAATCCTAAATTCGAGCTAAATCAAATAACGGCCCAAGTCAGGTTGTTACACATTGAAATACTATTACATGTCGATTTTTTCTTAATTTTTAAATATATTATCAGTTCCATTTGTGATTTGAATATTGGGCAATTTTCTGTATCTCTCCAACTTGTTAGGAACCGAGACGCAACAGCAAACACAGAAAGCATGTCACAAGAACAAAAATATATTTTTTTACATGGAAACCCTAAAGAGTAAAAACCACGGCTGCCGGCACTCAAACTCTCTTTAATACTTGGAGAAAGAGAAATACAATACAATTGTTTGTAGTTGTTGGAATGAATAAAACTCTACCTCCTACCCCTCTATTTATAGGATAATCATATCTAATACAAGGAAATAAATCAAAGATTTGCTGCCCCATTAACGCCTAATTCATGGAAATAAATATAAAGTAAATAAACATATTCCAAATTCTAATTACCAATTAAGGAATAGTATCAACCAAATATGGAGATCTTCCATATCTTCCACAACATTTCCTTTTATACGGTATCTAGAGTTTTCCAGAAGTCTCCACACCAAACAATCTCCCACTTGGAGACTTCATAAAGATACGAATCCTTTGCATTGAATCCATTCTCCTTTCTCTCATGTATCTTCCTTTAGCCCGGTGACATGCTCCCACTGAATCACTCGACCAGCCCCACTGAGGCAGTGCACAACCTCAGCTTGTCGATGGGGACTTCCTTGGTCAACTGTCTGGGATCCTGTTTTAGACCGTATAAGCTTTTCTCTAGCTTGCATACTAGACTCATTTCCCGGAGTCTCGAAACCTTCAGGCTGCACCATATAGATGTCCTCCTCCAAATCGCCATGGAAGAACACTGTCTTGACATCCATCTGCTCGAGGTGCAAATTTTCGGCTGCTACAATACTTAACACCGTACGAATGGTTGTTAACTTCACCACCAGCGAGAATACCTCCGTGTAGTCAACTCCTTCTTTCTGTAGGAATCCCTTTACTACAAATCTCGCCTTGTACCACTTGCTTCCATCTAGTTCATCCTTTACCCGATAAACCCACTTATTTTGTAGCGCCTTCTTGCCATCTGGTAACCAGGTCAATACCCAAGTCTTGTTCTTTCCGAGAGACTCAATCCCATCTCTCATTGCACGCTCCCACTTGACAGAATCTCCCGTCTCTACCGCCTCATGGTAGTCCTCAGATTCGTCATTTGACCTATTCTTGTAGTAGCATGACCCGCCTTGGACCAGAGCTGGTCCCCACTCTGCATCAAATCTATCTTCCCCGTCTTGAGTTCTCGTCCGACATTCGAAAAACTAACCCGTTTTTCCTTGCCGAGCACGCAGTTCTCACAGAAACCGGTTTCTACCGATTTCACCTTGGGTAACAAATCCTTTGAAGCCAGCACTTGCAGTCCTTTGTGACTGACATTACCGAGCTGATTATGACACAATATCGGCTCGGTTGTCGCTCCCGGAACCGCTAACAAATCTCCCTTGTTTTCCGTGAGATAAAGAGTTCCTATTTTTGTACCCTTAGCCACAACCATTGCACCCTTTACAATCTTCCACAACCCGTTCCCAAACACGGTTTTGTAGCCCTCACTATCCATCTGCCCAATAGATATCAAGTTCTTTTTTAAACCCGGAATATATCGAGCTTCCCGCAAAGTCCATCTAAATCTGTTACTCGATTTTATTTGGACATCGCCCATGCCCGATATGCATAGCGGTTTCCCATCCGCTAAGTAAACTTTTCCAAATTCTCCACATTTAAAATTCAAAAACTTATCTTTCTGTGAGGTAGAGTGGAAGGATGCGCCTGAATCCAGAACTCATGAATCGATAGGGCTTTCGATGCATAGAACTAGGGCATCATCCGAATTCTCCTCACCACCGATCAAATTATTTACATCTTTTATTGCGAAACATAATTTACGCCTACTCCCTGCCCTTGCTCCTGAAATCTCATAAATTTGCCATGCTCTAATACCTTGTTCACTCAACAATTTAATATCCTTTTTTTGTTCCTCCGTAATAAGTTTATGAGATTTTAGATACCGATTTTTTGAAGGACTAAGAATTAGTTCGTGGTTATGATCTTTGTTGAAAACACTTATTTTCCAAATTCTATTTTTTTTTATCCAACTTAACGGTTAATGAGGCCTTACACTCACATTTAATTGATGCACTTATCCTCTCCGGCGTGCTTTTATTGGTCGGTGGTTTTCCTTCTTTTGAGCAAACGTATCTATAGGAAGTGGGTGGCTCATTTTTGTTGGGCCTGTATTGATGATTCCTATTTATACTGAACCCAATTTTAAAAGCATACGTGTTATATAATTGGTACGCCTCTTCTAGATCATCAAATTCCTGGTCAACATATGGTTCGAGAGGGTTGATTTCCATATCTGGTGTCGGATCATCCGGATACATTTGGTGTATCATATACCAAAGTAAAAAATGATTAAGTTTCAATATCAATGAAAAACTTTTTTTTTTTGAATTTGAATATCAATGAAAAACTTGTAAAAAAATAAATTACATCGATTAAATCTTCGTTGTCATCGGCAGATGTCACATCTGAATGCACTTCGGTTCTCAAACGCGACGGTACGTTCGACATCATCTTTTGAAAGGGGAAAAAGAGATGAAACAAAATGTGTTAAAATGTTTTAGGTCCTAATAAATAAACAACGATCTAGTTACATGATGCATATTACTTTGAAAAAGTTTACAAAGCTGGAGCTGGGCGCGCGGAACTAAGAGAGGAATTGGGGTTACAAGCTTCGCCCAGAAGCTACGCGCGGAATTGGGGCTCCATTTTGAAAGAAAGAGGGAAGGATACGGAGAGGGGAAGACGCAGCTCCGTTTAAGGACTCAAGATGAAAAAAATGTAAATGTCAGTATCACTTTCACTTTGACAATTGATGTTGTTTGTACTGATATATGTTGTTTTTAGCCCTGACTTGCACTGATGAAAGGGTAATTATGATTATTTGAACTAATTTGAATCATTGTATCTTCATTGAGGCTATTTGAAAGTTGGTGCTCAATTAACTTCAATTGCTGCTTAATTGAGACTAGTATATAATTGAGCCTAATTGGGTATTACTGAGTACAATTGGGGGTAAATAGGGCTTATTTGATCAATCATGCCTCACTTGGGCGCACTAATTGGGGTTGTTTTGACTGATTGGCATGAATTAACCAAATATGTCCTAAATAAACTAAATCAGCCCCTTAAGTACCCTCAAATCAACCCCTAATTATCCGAATTATGTATACTGATTTTTTATTTTCGTCTCTCATTGATGATATCAGATCAATATTAAGCTCCAGTAGTTAGTAATAGTTTTTTCTTGTCTGTTGGCATATTGAAGATTAAGAAGAAAGTTACAGGATTTAAAAATCAAGAAGAAAAGATGTGTATATTGATTTTTTATTTTCGTCTCTCATTGATGATATCAGATCAATATTAAGCTCCAGTAGTTAGTAATAGTTTTTTCTTGTCTTAACAAGGGCATGTTGAAGATTAAGAACTACTAACGGAAAATATATGCCTATCAGATTATAGAAATTTGTATTGCAAACTTGTAATATCTATTGTTGATCTTTATCATTAACCCTGAACGTTATGAAATAGGTACTTGAATCCTTGTAGCTTTAGTCTGAGCCATTCTTTGTTCACGACATAGATCGTCAGGTTTTAAGAGTATTCGGGACTACTCCTAGTTCCAAGATCAAGTTTTTTATTTAAGCATACCTATTGTCCGCTTTTAAAGCAAAAATATGACTTTGTTTCAGTTACAGTATCTTGTTTGGACTCTTTCCAAATTACTGTATTCAAAATAAACGAATTGCGATAATGATCCACGTTAGGAAAGTGTAATCTCTTACTACTACCTAGGTCCTCATAGATCGTGATATCTTAGTTCTTCATAGGAGCTTAGATATTTATTTTAGTCATCAAATGACTGTCATTTACTCTCTTATCCTCCAAGCATATGACATAATACAATGTATGGTTTGAAGAATTTTATTCATTCCGTTATCAAGAACTGTTCCTTGTACATTGAACCTTTCAATAAACGGAGGATATGCGTATGTCTTCATTATATGAACGTCATAGGCAAGAATCCTTTCTTGCATATTGAACTTCTTCAATATATTGTTGAAAACATAGAATCCAATTCATATGTCTTTCATCGTTCCTCTTAATGCCATAGACAAGAACTCTTTATTGTATATCGAATATTCAATATATGGTCAAAGGCATAGAATCTAATTCATATATCTTTTATTGTTCATGTGAATACCATGAGCAAGAACTCTTTCTTGCATATTGAACGTTTCGACGTATGGCTGAAAGTATGGAATCTCATTCGTTTGTCTTTCATCATTCATATGAACACCATCCCTAAGAATATTTCTTGCATATTGAATTCTTTCAATATTTTACCAATGTACTTTGTCTTATACCCATAAGTCTGTGTAGACTTTAATTCCTAGCTATTAGGACGGTCTAAATTCTTTGTTGTAACAATAGAAGACCGTTATACTCCCACTGAATTTCTTGAAATTAAGGTCGTCATATCTATTTCAATAAAGTCAAAATTTACTTTGTCAAATAGATTCATCCTGAGATGCTTGCTTTTATCCATAAATGAAATTTGTGAAGCATGTAACCTTTTCAGAATTCTCGTTCGTCATATAAACTCTTACCATGTATCATAGATACATCCACAATAACGTTCGTGTAAAGAAATGTGAGTTTTATATCCTTGTTCCATCATTCACAATCACATTGTGCTTTGGAAGTTAGAATTCATAATAGCCACAAGTGAGAAAGTCTTTTACTACCATACTATAAGAATTTTCTTTGCTATTTATAGGTTATCCATGTAATTTATACAATGCTCATCAAGCCATTGGATACTTTAATCAAGTTCCCAACTTGACTGCTTGTACATGGGCTGCATCTTGGTTCTCATGGTCCAACCATTTTGAGAATATTGTCTCATCACAGTCTTCTGGGTAGAATATCGTCTTATCCTCTATAAGAACATATTATTAGATATGAGAGATCATATCTCTCGGTCTAATGTCTACCAGGTCTGTGAGAAGGACCTTATGTTTCAAGTATAGCTTTATCAACTACTTGATAGCCTCATTAAAGGTATATCGCTAGTATGTGGATCTCGAACCTTTCGAGATGTATTACACACCCACTGCTTCTTTAGGAGATGAGATCTCTTTTAAAGAAGACTGAATTATGAGTAGCAAACAATTTGAAATCGTAATGGATGTAATACAATATTACATTGATATTCCACAAACATATATAAGATTGTTGCGTTGACACCGTCAAAACCTTTTGACACGAGTCATATTTCAATTTTTAAAGACAACTAATTTTTAAAGTCGTATTCGGTGTTTAGTATATTCAAGAGTATAAAATTTAAGGATCTCGGAGGATCTGTTTGACTTATCATAGATTGAGTCTTATCCAATAAGTTTTATCTTCGTGAGATGTTGCATATATAACTAATTGTGAAACCCTTTTCACAATTTCTAAGATAATTGTCAAGTTATTGACTAAAATACTTGCCACCTCGATCCTATCGAAGTGCTCTTATTATCTTGTCAAGGCGATATCGAATTTCATTCTTAGATGCTTTGAACACTTCAAAGATTTTGTGTACATTAAGTAAACCTTTTACTATAAACACTTGAAGACAAAATATTGATATCCTTATTTCTAGCGGGGGTGATTGTTGTCTCTGTTGCATCTATATGTATGAGTCTCAACAAGTCATAAGATAACTCATCAGCTTTTGTGACGGTTGCCCATTCTCACAAATTA
>CM050894.1:4540000-4570000 GCA_027726005.1 Juncus effusus
AACATAATGGTGTGTTCGAAAGTATAATAATTGAGATCTTGAATAAAAGATCTCGTCATCCTTATTCTATTTTTCATTTTTTCACAAAAATTTGAGCTATTGAAAAATCATATTTTGAAAGAAAACATCGGGAAAAAAATTACCTGAGAGAGAAAGAAAGAGAGAGACGCATGGGGCCCACATTCTTTTTTTTTTTTGGAAAATGATTATTATTTTTTAGTTATTTGAGGGCGAGAGAAAAAGAGGGCCCCACTTTTTTTTTTAATTATTAATTTATTTACATTTTTTTTTATTTGAGGGAGAGAGAAAGAGAGAGTGACACATGGGACCTACATTTTTTTTTGATAACCCATATTTTATTTTATTATTTTTATTTAAGAATGAATTATGTGTCAAGTATTCACTGATTATTGATATTATGGCTCACATTACATAAATTACACGGTTAAGTTTTAAAAATAATTATATTTGATTTGATATTTCAACCTCACGTGTGATGAGATTTGAAGAAAAAGATGATAAATATGTTCTCTCTCCTCTTGGCCGAATCAGGACAGCAGAACAAAAAATCATTTTCTATCTGAATAAGGGTCAAATATACAAAATTCGCTAAGAACATCTGCTAGTAAACAACAAGGAGAATATTATACAAAAAGAAATCTGGCAATTCGATAAAAACTTAGAGAGATCGAAACGTTCAAAGTTGGAGTCAGAGAAAAAAACATAAGTTGTTTCTGACCTACCCGTGGTAATTTAAGGAGTTCATCAACTACAGGAGTTATTCTTGGCACATTATTTATTCTATCTCCTCTAGACATGCAAAATAACAATAACTTACCTTTTCCAATCCCCCACGTGTGATGAGATTTGAAGAAAAAAGTTGATAAATATGTTTTCTCTCCACTTGGTCGAATCTGGACGGTAGAACAAAAAATCAATTTCTATCTAAGTAAGAGTCCAAAATATAAAATTCGCTAAGAACATCTGTTAGTTGACAGCAAGGTGAATATTTTACAAAAGGAAATCTGGCAACTGGATAAGAACTTAGAGAGATTCAAACGTTCAAAGTTGGAGTCCGAGAAAAAAAATATAAGCTGTTTCTGACCAACCCGTGGTAATATTATGTCTTTCTTCTACTACGGGCGCTATTCTTGGCTCATTTTTTTTCTATCTCCTCAAGACATGCAAAAACAATAACCTATCTTTTCCTTCCCCTCATGTGTGATGAGATGTGAAGAAAAAGTTGATAAATATGTTCTCTCCCCTTGGCCGAATATGGACATCAGAAAAAAAAATATTTTCTATCTGAATATGGGTCCAATATGCAAAATTCGCTAAGAACATCTGTTAGTCGACAACATGGCGAATATTTTACAAAAAGAAATCTGGCAATTGGATAAAAGCTTAGAGAGATCCAAGCGTTCAAAGTTGGAGTCAGAGAAAAAAACATAAGCTGTTTCTGACCAACCCGTGGTAATTTAAGGATTTCTTCCACTAGGGGCACTATACTTGGTTCATTCTTTTTTCTATCTCCTGAAGACATGCAAAATAGCAATAACCTAACTTTTCCTACCCCTCACATGTGATGAGATTTGAAGAAAAAGATGATAAATATGTTCTCTCTCCTCTCGGCCGAATCAGGACAGCAGAACAAAAAATTATTTTCTATCTGAATAAGGGTCAAATATGCAAAATTCGCTAAGAACATCTGCTAGTAAACAACAGGGAGAATATTTTACAAATAGAAATCTGGCAATTCGATAAAAACTTAGAGAGATCGAAGCGTTCAAAGTTGGAGTCAGAGAAAAAAACATAAGTTATTTCTGACCAGCCCGTGGTAATTTAAGGAGTTCATCAGCTACAGGAGTTATTCTTGGCACATTATTTATTCTATCTCCTCTAGACATGCAAAATAACAATAACCTATCTTTTCCTACCCCTCACGTGTGATGAGATTTGATGAAAAAAGTTGATAAATATGTTCTCTGTCCACTTGGTCGAATCTGGAGAGTAGACAAATAATCAATTTCTATCTAAATAAGGGTCCAAAATACAAAATTCGCTAAGAACATCTGTTAGTTGACAACAAGGTGAATATTTTACAAAAAGAAATCTGGCAATTGGATAAGAACTTAGAGAGATTCAAGCGTTCAAAGTTGGAGTCGGAGAAAAAAACATAAGCTGTTTCTGACCAACCCGTGGTAATTTTATGGATTTCTTCTACTACGGGCGCTATTCTTGGCTCATTCTTTTTTCTATCTCCTCAAGACATGCAAAATAACAATAACCTATCTTTTCCTTCCTCTCACATGTGATGAGATTTGAAGAAAAAGTTGATAAATATGTTCTCTCCCCTTGGCGAATATGGACATCAGAACAAAAAATTGTTTTCTATCTGAATATGGGTCCAATATGCAAAATTCGCTAAGAACATCTGTTAGTCGACAACAAGGCGAATATTTTACAGAAAGAAATCTGGCAATTGGATAAAAATATAGAGAGATCCAAGCGTTCAAAGTTGGATTCAGGGAAAAAAACATAAGCTCTTTCTGACCGACCCGTGGTATTTTAAGGATTTCTTCAACTACAGGCGCTATTCTTGGCTCATTCCTTTTTCTATCTCCTCAAGACAAGAAAATAACAATAATCTATCTTTTCCTATACCTCACGGGTGATGGGATTTGAAGAAAAAGTTAATAAATATGTTCTCTCTCCACTTGGCCGAATCTGGACAGTAGAACAAAAAATCATTTTCTATCTGAATATGGGTCCAATATGCAAAATTCGCTAAGAACATCTATTAGTCGACAACTTGGAGAATATTTTACATAAAGAAATCTGGCAATTGGATAAAAGTCATTTCTAACCAACTCGTTGTTGTTTAAGGAGTTCTACAACTACGGGAGCCATTCTTGGCGCATTCTTTTTTCTATCTCCTCAAGACATGCAAAATAGCAATAAACTATCTTTTCCTACGCCTCACGTGTGATGAGATTTCAAGAAATAGATGATAAATATGTTCTCTCTCCTCTTGGCCGAATCAGGACAGCAGAACAAAAAATCATTTTCTATCTGAATAAGTATCAAATATGCAAAATTCGCTAAGAACATCTGCTAGTAAACAACAAGGAGAGTATTTAACGAAAAGAAATCTGGCAATTCGATAAAAACTTAGAGAGATCGAAGCGCTCAAAGTTGGAGTCAGAGAAAAAAACATATGTTGTTTCTGACCAACCCGTGGTAATTTACGGAGTTCATCAACTACGGGACTTATCCTTGGCACATTATTTATTCTATCTCTTCTAGATATGCAAAATAACAATAACCTATCTTTTCCTACCCCTCACGTGTCATGAGATTTGAAGAAAAAAGTTCATAAATATGTTCTCTCTCCACTTGGTCGAATCTGGACAGTAGAACAAAAAATCATTTTCTATCTAAATAAGGGTCAAAAATACAAAATTCGCTAAGAACATCTGTTAGTCGACAACAAGGTGAATATTTTACAAAAAGAAATCTGGAAATTGGATAAGAACTTAGAGAGATTCAAGCGTTGAAAGTTGGAGTCAGAGAAAAAAACATAAGCTGTTTCTGACCAACCCGTGGTAATTTTATGGATTTCTTCTACTACGGGTGCTATTCTTGGCTCATTCTTTTTTCTATCTCCTCAAGACATGTAAAATAACAATAACCTATCTTTTCCTTCCCCTCATATGTGATGAGATTTGAAGAAAAAGTTGATAAATATGTTCTCTCCCGTTGGCCAAATATGGACATCAGAACAAAAAATTAGTTTCTATCTGAATATGGGTCCAATATGAAAAATTCGCTAGGAACATGTGTTAGTCGACAACAAGGCGAATATTTTACAAAAAGAAATCTGGCAATTGGATAAAAACTTAGAGAGGTCCAAGCGTTCAAAGTTGGAGTCAGAGAAAAAAACATAAGCTGTTTCTGACCAACCCGTGGTAATTTTATGGATTTCTTCTACTACGGGTGCTATTCTTGGGTCATTCTTTTTTCTATCTCCTCAAGACATGTAAAATAACAATAACCTATCTTTTCCCACCCCTTCATATGTGATGAGATATGAAGAAAAAGTTGATAAATATGTTCTCTCCCCTTGGCCAAATATGGACATCAGAACAAAAAATTAGTTTCTATCTGAATATGGGTCCAATATGCAAAATTCGCTAGGAACATTTGTTAGTCGACAACAAGGCGAATATTTTACAAAAAGAAATCTGCCAATTGGATAAAAACTTAGAGAGGTCCAAGCGTTCAAAGTTGGAGTAAGAGAAAAAAACATAAGCTGTTTCTGACCAACCCGTGATAATTTAAAGATTTCTTCAACTACGGGCGCTATTCTTGGCTCATTCTTTTTTCTATCTCCTCAAGACTTGCAAAATAACAATAACCTATCTTTTCCTACCCCTCACGTGTGATGGGATTTGAAGAATAAGTTGATAAATATGTTCTCTCTCTCCTTGGCCGAATATGATCAGCAGAACAAAAAATCATTTTCTATCTGAATATGGGTCCAATATGCAAAATTCGCTAAGAACATCTATTAGTCGACAACTAGGAAAATATTTTACATAAAGAAATCTGGCAATTGGATAAAAACTTAGAGAGATCCAAGAGTTCAAAGTTGGAGTTAGACAAAAAAACAAAAGTTGTTTCTGACCAACCCGTTGTTGTTTAAGGAGTTCTTCAACTACGGGAGCCATTCTTAGCGCATTCTTTTTTCTATCTCCTCAAGTCATGCAAAATAGCAATAACCTATCTTTTCCTACACCTCACGTGTGATGAGATTTGAAGAAATAGATGATAAATATGTTCTCTCTCCTCTTGGCCGAATCAGGACAGCAGAAGAAAAAATTATTTTCTATCTGAATAAGTATCAAATATGCAAAATTCGCTAAGAACATCTGCTCGTAAACAACAAGGAGAATATTTTACAAAAAGAAAATCTGACAATTTGATAAAAACTTAGAGAGATCGAAGCGTTCAAAGTTGGAGTCAGAGAAAAAAAACATAAGTTGTTTCTGACCAACCCGTGGTAATTTAAGCCGTTCATCAACTACGGGAGTTATTCTTGGCACATTATTTATTCTATCTCCTCTAGATATGCAAAATAACAATAACCTATCTTTTCCTACCCGTCACGTGTGATGAGATTTGAAGAAAAAATTTGATAAATATGTTCTCTCTCCACTTGGTCGAATCTGGACAGTAGAACAAAAAATTATTTTCTATCCGAATAAGGGTCGAAAATACAAAATTCGCTAAGAACATATGTTAGTCGACAACAAGGTGAATAGTTTACAAAAAGAAATCTGGAAATTGGATAAGAACTTAGAGAGATTCAAGCGTTCAAAGTTGGAGTCAGAGAAAAAAATATAAGCTGTTTCTGACCAACCCGTAGTATTTTTATGGATTTCTTCTACTACGGGTGTTATTCTTGGCTCATTCTTTTTTCTATCTCCTCAATACATGTAAAATAACAATAAACTATCTTTTCCTTCCCCTCATATGTGATGAGATTTGAAGAAAAAGTTGATAAATATGTTCTCTCCCCTTGGCCAAATATGGACATCAGAACAAAAAATTAGTTTCTATCTGAATATGGGTCCAATATGCAAAATTCGCTAGGAACATGTGTTAGTCGACAACAAGGCGAATATTTTAAAAAAAGAAATCTGGCAATTGGATAAAAACTTAGAGAGGTGCAAGCGTTCAAAGTTGGAGTCAGAGAAAAAAACATGAGCTGTTTCTCACCAACCCGTGATAATTTAAGGATTTATTGAACTACGGGCGCTATTCTTGACTCATTCTTTTTTCTATCTCCTCAAGACTTGCAAAATAACAATAACCTATCTTTTCCTTCCCCTCACGTGTGATGGGATTTGTAGAATAAGTTGATAAATTTGTTCTCTCTCTCCTTGGCCGAATATGGTCAGCAGAACAAAAAATCATTTTCTATCTGAATATGCGTCCAATATGCAAAATTCGCTAAGAACATCTATTAGTCGACAACTAGGAGAATATTTTACATAAAGAAATCTGGCAATTAAAAACTTAGAGAGATCCAAGAGTTCAAAGTTGGAGTTAGAGAAAAAAAACAAAAGTTGTTTCTAACCAACCCGTTGTTGTTTCAGGAGTTCTTCAACTACGGGAGCCATTCTTGGCGCATTCTTTTTTCTATCTCCTCAAGACATGCAAAATAGCAATAACCTATCTTTTCCTACACCTCACGTGTGATGAGATTTGAAGAAATAGATGATAAATATGTTCTCTCTTCTCTTGGCCGAATCAGGATAGCAGAAGAAAAAATTATTTTCTATCTGAATAAGTATCAAATATGAAAAATTCGCTAAGAACATCTGCTAGTAAACAACAAGGAGAATATTTTACAAAAAGAAATCTGGCAATTCGATAAAAACTTAGAGAGATCGAAGCGTTCAAAGTAGGAGTCAGAGAAAAAAACATAAGTTGTTTCTGACCAACCCGTGGTAATTTACGGAGTTCATCAACTACGGGAGTTATTCTTGGCACATTATTTATTCTATCTCCTCTAGATATGCAAAATAACAATAACCTATCTTTTCCTACCCCTCACGTGTGATGAGATTTGAAGAAAAAATTTGATAAATATGTTCTCTCTCCAATTGGTCGAATCTGGACAGTAGAACAAAAAATCTTTTTCTATCTGAATAAGGGTCCAAAATAAAAAATTTGCTAAGAACATCTTTTAGTCGACAACAAGGTGAATATTTTACAAAAAGAAATCTGGAAATTGGATAAGAACTTAGAGAGATTCAAGCGTTCAAAGTTGGAGTCAGAGAAAAAACATAAGCTGTTTCTGACCCACTTGGCCGAATCTGGAAAATAGAACAAAAAATCATTTTCTATCTGAAAAAGGGTCCAATATGCAAAATTCGCTAAGAACATCTGTTAGTCGACAACAAGGCAAATATTTTACAAAAAGAAATCTGGCAATTGGATAAAAACTTTGAGAGATCCAAGCGTTCAATGTTGGAGTCGGAGAAAAAAACATAAGTTGTTTCTGACCAACCCGTGGTAATTTATGGACTTCTTCGACTACGGGCGCTATTCTTGGCTCGTTCTTTCTTCTATCTCCTCAAGACATGCAAAATAATAATAACCTATCTTTTCCTACACCTCACGTGTGATGAGATTTGAAGAAAAAGTCGATAAATATGTTCTCTCTTTCTAAGATGAAGTTTTTGTAAGTAACTATAAGATGAAAAACAGATAAATTATATTTTTATTACAGACTCGTCTTAAGTCATAATGCCATTTAACATGGTGATATTCAATCCAGTCGCCCTTACCTCAATTCAAGTCCGTATAAAAAAACTTTATCTTGCTTGAAGACACGAGATATTGAAAGTCATTATGAGAAAACATAATGGTGCGTTCGAAAGCATAACAATTGAGATCTTGAATGAAAGATCTCATCATTCTTGTTTTATTTTTCATTTTTTCACAAATAATTGAGCTATTGAAAAATCATATTTTGAAAGAAAACATCGGGGAAAAAATTACCTGAGAGAGAAAGAAAGAGAGAGAGACGCATGGGACCCACAATCTTTCTTTTTTTTTTGGAAAATGGCTAATTCATTTTTTTTTAATTATTTGAGGGAGAGAGAAAGAAAGGACCCACATTCTATTTTTTTTTAATTATTAATTTTTTTTCTTTTTTTCTTTTTACTTGAGGGAGAGAGAGAAAGAGAGGTCCCACATTATATTTTTTTTGAGAATTATTAATTTTTATTCTTTTTTTCTTTGTACTTGAGGGAGGGAGGAAGAGAGATTGATAAACGGGTTGGATGGGGTGATGTGGTTTCATATGGACCGTTCGATCGTTTAGAGTTTCTGATATTTTATGGCAGTTTCTATGTCTTTCTGTATGCTTAGTTAGTGTAAGAATATGATTGGTTGAATTCAGTGTTCTGTGTTTTATTCTGTTTTAGCATGAAATGTCAAATCAAATAATTAATTATTTTGAAAACTAAACTGTGTAACTTATGTGTTGTGAGTTATAATATTAATAACCACTGAATACTCACTACACATAATTCATTTCTAAATAAAAATAATAAAATAAAATATGATTTATCCAAAAAAAGTGAAAAGTGCTACATCACGTCTGTTCTTGCACGACCGAAGGCAGATGCCAAGAGGAGAGGTTCGAGGTTCGAGTTCATGTCATCAGGCCCATGTCGAGAGTATGACTGAGCGGCATCCACTGTTGCTCATCATGTATGTTTGATGGAGAAAGAGAGAGCAAAACGGAGTGGAGATAATCAGAGATGAGAGGGGTGGCTAGCTTGGTTCTGGAGAGAGACGTTGAGCATGCTCATCGCCCTAAAAGACGCAACGTGATGGTTCCGGAGAGGCTAAGAGAATGGAAAAGGATTCAGACGTCCGTTTTCTCCTTAGTTTGAAAGACTAATCCAAGGGTAGAAAACTCACAAGCAAATATTGAAGTTTGCTTGTACAAGTTTTTTGAAGTAGTAAGCAAGATGCTACTAAAGACTTTCACTAATAATATAAAAAAATGATTATACGTTTTTTGTCAAATTACATTAGATGCAATTCAAAGCCTAAACTTGAAAAAATAGAAAATAGAAAGAAACACTCATGCCATACATCTCTCTTCATTTTTCCAATGCGGATTAAACCGTTGAGAAGACCGTATGTTTATAAAAGTAGTTTGGTTTTCATGAATTAGTTTACGGTTACCCTTTGTAATCTTTATGCCAATATTTTCGTCATTATTTTAATGGGTGCGGATACCACACATATGGATCTAAAATCATCCATATATGTTGAATTTGATTTTTTAGGGATCATAGTAATAGCCACTTTGTTAATTTTCCACAAATCTAGTTTGTTATCGAAAGCTTCTACCAGTATCAGAAGCTCGTGTTTTATCAAGTCAAATTTGTCTTGATAGAATTCTGATGGAAGCCCATCAGGACATGATGCCTTTCCTTTTTGTAACGTGAGAGAAAAGTGGCTGACTAACTTCTTGACCCCCCGTTCCTAAGATATTTCCATAGTAATGTGTGAATGCTAGCGTCATTTCTTTTGGGTTACTTATGACCGTATTGTTATAGTTAATGCAATTAATAAAGTTATCGTTTTTCTCGAGCCGATGCTAATGCATGGAAATATGGTGTATTTTTATCTCGTTGTTTAATCCATGTGCAAGACGAGCGTTATTGCCATTTCTCTTCGCTAATATTAGCTAATTCTTGAACTTTTTCTCTCCATTTAATTCTGAGCACCTTTTCATCATACGATAGTAACCTCGTCTCTTGTGCCTTGTCTAATCCTTGTATAGCTGCTTCACATATATAGCAGCTCTGTTTCTACTAAAGTTGAATTTCTCTTTAGCCCATATGCTCAAAGAGGTGATTGTCTTTTCGCATTTTAAAACGAAGTTCCTTGCTATATTGGCGTGGAGTTTATTTGTGTTTCTCCATATGGGTTCTATAATGTCGTTGATTTTGTCGTATCATAGCCAATATCTTTTCATTTTGGGCACTTGTTGCCTCTCTTCTCTTTTTGCAATCTTTAGGGTCAGTAATAAGGGAGTGCGGTCTAAGGTGATGGTGGATAAGTCGTTGAGTGAGATTTTTATTTTTTGAGTGCTAAGAATTCGATTGATTAAAAAGCTCGAAAAAGTCTTGAGAGAGCTGGATTTTCTCTTTAACTAGACCATGTGTATAGTCTCCCTCTAAGGGGTGGCTCAATTAGACATAAGTTATTTATTATGTGGTTAAATCCACTTATTTGTTCCAATGTATGATTATGGCCCATTGATTCTGCTAGATCCCTTATGGTATTAAAGTCACATACTAATATCCACGGAACGTTGTTATTTGCATATGTTGTAGTCAGTTCATTAGGAATTTTTTTTATTCTCATCTACCGGTCCGTATATATTATTTAAAAGAATTTTTTCTCCTGATTTATTTGACATAATAGTATTTTGGTAGAATTGCATGGAAAATGACGATTCTAGAGAGAAGTGTGTAGTCCATGCTGTTAGAATACCTCATATGGATCCTATGGCGTCTTTCGCAATAAAGTTCTTGAATTTTGCCGGGCTAATTCGCCTCATTTTAAAGAAGCCACAATGACTCCTCTTGGTTTCCTGAAAGCAAATACTATTGGCCATTGAATTACGTAAAGAATTATTAACAATATTATATTTATGTTAAGAACCTAGTCCCGCACATTCCACAAAATAATATTTAAATTGTCCAACGTTACAAAACAAATAAATAAAATTAAACCCTAACTCATCAGGTTCCTTTGAATAGGCTTGCGGACTATGATTGGTCCATCATGCCTTCTCGGCCTCCATTGGCTCAGTTTTATCCTCATCTAAGAGGTCCTCATTTTCTTCTAAATTGCCGCCTTCCATGTTGCAGTATTTTCAATCCTCATAGTATGTATCTTCCCCCTCTTCATGTTCACCTTCCTCCTCAAGACATGCAAAACAACAATAACCTATCTTTTTCTACCTCTCACGGGTGATGGGATTTGAAGAAAAAGTTGATAACTATGTTCTCTCTCTCCTTGGCTGAATATGGTCAGCAGAACAAAAACCATTTTCTATCTGAATATGGGTCCAATATGCAAAATTCGCTAAGAACATCTATTAGTCGACAACTACGAGAATATTTTACGAAAAGAAATCTGGCAATTGGATAAAAACTTAGAGAGATCCAAGAGTTAAAAGTTGGAGTCCCAGAAAAAAATAAAAGTTGTTTCTAACCAACCCGTGGTTGTTTAAGGAGTTCTTCAACTACGGGAGCTATTCTTGGCGCATTCTTTTTTCTATCTCCTCAAGACATACAAAATAGCAATAACCTATCTTTTCCTACCCCTCACGTGTGATGAGAATTGAAGAAAAAGATGATAAATATGTTCTCTCTCCTCTCGGCCGAATCAGGACAGCAGAACAAAAAATCATTTTCTATCTGAAAAAGGGTCCAATATGCAAAATTCGCTAAGACCATCTGTTAGTCGACAACAAGGAAAATATTTTACAAAATGAAATCTGGCAATTGGATAAAAACTTAGAGAGATCGAAGCGTTCAAAGTTGGAGTCAGAGAAAAAAATAAGTTGTTTCCGACCAACCCGTGGTAATTAAAGGAGTCCATCAGCTACAGGAGTTATTCTTGGCACATTATTTATTCTATCTCCTCTAGACATGCAAAATAACAATAACTTATCTTTTCCTACCCCTCACGTGTGATGAGATTTGAAGAAAAGAGTTGATAAATATGTTCTCTGTCCACTTGGTCGAATCTGGACAGTAGAACAAATAATCAATTTCTATCTAAATACGGCTCCAAAATATAAAATTCGCTAAGAACATCTGTTAGTTGACAACAAGGTGAATATTTTACAAAAAGAAATCTGGCAATTGGATAAGAACTTAGATAGATTCAAGCGTTCAAAGTTGGAGTCGGAGAAAAAAACATAATCTGTTTCTGACCAACCCGTGGTAATTTTATGGATTTCTTCTACTATGGGCGCTATTCTTGGCTCATTCTTTTTTCTTTCTCCTCAAGACATGCAAAATAACAATAATCTATCTTTTCCTTCCTCTCACATGTGATGAGATTTGAAGAAAAAGTTGATAAATATGTTCTCTCCCCTTGGCGAATATGGACATCGGAACAAAAAATTGTTTTCTATCTCAATATGGGTCCAATATGCAAAATTTGCTAAGAACATCTGCTAGTCGACAACAAGGCTAATCTTTTACAAAAAGATATCTGGAAATTGGATAAAAACATAGAGAGATCCAAGCGTTCAAAGTAGGATTCAGAGAAAAAAACATAAGCTCTTTCTGACCAACCCGTGTTATTTTAAGGATTTCTTCAACTACAGGCGCTATTCTTGGCTCATTCTTTTTTCTATCTCCTCAGGACAAGAAAATAACAATAATCTATCTTTTCCTATAACTCACGTGTGATGGGATTTGAAGAAAGAGTTGATATATATGTTCTCTCTCCACTTGGCCGAATCTGGACAGTAGGACAAAAAATCATTTTCTATCTGAATATGGGTCCAATATGCAAAATTCGCTAAGAACATCTATTAGTGAACAACTTGGAGAATATTTTACAAAAAGAAATCTGGCAATTGGATAAAAACTTAGAGAGATCCAAGAGTTCAAAGTTGGAGTCAGAGAAAAAAACATAAGTTGTTTCTGACCGACCCGTGGTAATTTAGGGAGTTCATCAGCTACAGGAGTTATTCTTGGCACATTCTTTATTCTATCTCCTCTAGACATGCAAAATAACAATAACCTATCTTTTCCTACCCCTCACGTGTGATGAGATTTGATGAAAAAAGTTGATAAATACGTTCTCTCTCCACTTGTTCGAATCTGTACAGTAGAACAAAAAAATATTTTCTATCTAAATAAGGGTCCAAAATACAAAATTCGCTAAGAACATCTGTTAGTTGACAACAAGATAAATATTTTATGAAAAGAAATCTGACAATTGGATAAGAACTTAGAGAGATTCAAGCGTTCAAAGTTGGAGTCAGAGAAAAAAAAATAAGCCGTTTCTGACCAGCCCGTGGTAATTTTATAGATTTCATCTACTACGGACGCTATTCTTGGCTCATTCTTTTTTCTATCTCCTCAAGACATGTAAAATAACAATAACCTATCTTTTACTTCCCCTCATATGTGATGAGATTTGAAGAAAAAGTTGATAAATATGTTCTCTCCCCTTGGCTAAATATGGACATCAGAACAAAAAATTAGTTTCTATCTGAATATGGGTCCAATATGCAAAATTCGCTAGGAACATGTGTTAGTCGACAACAAGGCGAATATTTTACAAAAAGAAATCTTGCAATTGGATAAAAACTTAGAGAGGTCCAAGCGTTCAAAGTTGGAGTCAGAGAAAAAAACATGAGCTGTTTCTGACCAACCCGTGATAATTTAAGGATTTCTTCAACTACGGGCGCTATTCTTGGCTCATTCTTTTTTCTATCTTCTCAAGACTTGCAAAATAACAATAACCAATCTTTTCCTACCCCTCACGTGTGATGGGATTTGAAGAATAAGTTGATAAATATGTTCTCTCTCTCCTTGGCCGAATATGGTCAGCAGAACAAAAAATCATTTTCTATCTGAATATGGGTCCAATATGCAAAATTCGCTAAGAACATCTATTAGTCAACAACTAGGAGAACATTTGACATAAAGAAATCTGGCAATTGGATAAAAACTTAGAGAGATCCAAGAGTTCAAAGTTGGAGTTAGAGAAAAAAATAAAAGTTGTTTCTAACCAACCCGTTGTTGTTTAAGAAGTTCTTCAACTACGGGAGCAATTCTTGGCGCATTCTTTTTTCTATCTCCTCAAGACATCTAAAATAGCAATAACCTATCTTTTCCTACACCTCACGTGTGATGAGATTTGAAGAAATAGATGATAAATATGTTCTCTCTCCTCTTGGCCGAATCAGGACAGCAGAAGAAAAAATTATTTTCTATCTGAATAAGTATCAAATATGCAAAATTCGCTAAGAACATCTGCTCGTAAACAACAAGGAGAATATTTTACAAAAAGAAATCTGGCAATTCGATAAAAACTTAGAGAGATCGAAGCGTTCAAAGTTGGAGTCAGAGAAAAAAACATAAGTTGTTTCCGACCAACCCGTGGTAATTTAAGGAGTTCATCAACTACGGGAGTTATTATTGCCACATTATTTATTCTATCTCCTCTAGATATGCAAAATAACAATAACCTATCTTTTCCTACCCCTCACGTGTGATGAGATTTGAAGAAAAAAGTCGATAAATATGCTCTCTCTCCACTTGGTCGAATCTCGACAGTAGAACAAAAAATTATTTTCTATCTGAAAAAGGGTCGAAAATAGAAAATTCGCTAAGAACATCTGTTAGTTGACAACAAGCTGAACATTTTACAAAAAGAAATCTGGAAATTGGATAAGAACTTAGAGAGATTCAAGCGTTCAAAATTGGAGTCAGAGAGAAAAATATAAGCTGTTTCTGACCAACCCGTGATAATTTTATGGATTTCTTCTACTACGGGCGTTATTCTTGGCTCATTCTTTTTTCTATCTCCTCAAGACTTGCAAAATAACAATAAACTATCTTTTCCTACCCCTCACGTGTGATGGGATTTGAAGAATAAGTTGATAAATATGTTCTCTCTCTCCTTGGTCCAATATGGACATCAGAACAAAAAATTGTTTTCTATCTGAATATGGGTCCAATATGCAAAATTCGCTAAGAACATCTGTTAGTCGACAACAAGGCGAATATTTTATAAAAAGAAATCTGGCAATTGGATAAAAACTTAGAGAGGTCCAAGCGTTCAAAGTTGGAGTCAGAGAAAAAACATAAGTTGTTTCTGACCGACCCGTGGTAATTTAAGGATGTCTTCAACTACGGGCGCTATTCTTGGCTCATTCTTTTTTCTATCTCCTCAAGACATGAAAGTAACAATAGCCTATCTTTTTCAATACCTCAGGTGCGATGTGATTTGAAGAAAAAGTTGATAAATATGTTCTCTCTCCACTTGGCCGAATCTGGACTGTAGAACAAAAAATCATTTTCTATCTGAATAAGGGTCCAATATGCAAAATTCGCTAAGAACATCTGTTAGTCGACAACAAGGCGAATATTCTACAAAAAGAAATCTGGCAATTGGATAAAAACTTAGAGAGGTCCAAGCGTTCAAAGTTGGAGACAGAGAAAAAAACATAAGCTGTTTCTGACCAACCCGTGGTAATTTAAGGATTTCTTCTACTACGGGCACTATTCTTGGCTCATTCTTTTTTCTATCTCCTTAAGACTTGCAAAATAACAATAACCTATCTTTTCCTATCCCTCACGTGTGATGGGATTTGAAGAATAAGTAGATAAATATTTTCTTTCTCTCCTTGGCCGAATTTGGTCAGCAGAACAAAAAATCATTTTCGATCTGAATATGGATCCCATATGAAAAATTCGCTAAGAACATCTATTAGTCGACAACTAGGAGAATAGTTTCCAAAAAGAAATCTGGCAATTGGATAAAAACATGGAGAGATCCAAGAGTTCAAAGTTGGAGTTAGAGAAAAAAACGAAACTCGTTTCTAACCAACCCGTTATAGTTTAAGGAGTTCTTCAACTACGGGAGCCATTCTTGGCGCATTCTTTTTTCTATCTCCTCAAGACATGCAAAATAGAAATAACCTATATTTTCCTACACCTCACGTGTGATGAGATTTGAAGAAATAGATGATAAATATGTTCTCTCTCCTCTTGGCCGAATCAGGACAGCAGAACAAAAAATCATATTCTATCTGAATAAATATCAAATATGCAAAATTCGCTAAGAACATCTGCTAGTAAACAACAAGGAGAATATTTTACAAAAAGAAATCTGGCAATTCGATAAAAACATAGAAAGATCGAAGCGTTCAAAGTTGGAGTCAGAGAAAAAAAAATAAGTTGTTTCTGACCAACCCGTGGTAATTCAAGGAGTTCATCAACTACGCGAGTTATTCTTGGCACATTATTTATTCTATCTCCACTAGATATGCAAAATAACAATAATCTATCTTTTCCTACCCCTCACGTGTGATGAGATTTGAAGAAAAAAGTGGATAAATATGTAATCTCTCCAATTGGTCGAATCTGGACAGTGGAACAAAAAATCATTTTCTATCTGAATAAGGGTCCAAAATACAAAATTCGCTAAGAACATCTGTTAGTCGACAACAAGGTGAATATTTTACAAAAAGAAATCTGGAAATTGGATAAGAACTTAGAGAGATTCAAGCGTTCAAAGTTGGAGTCAGAGAAAAAAACATAAGTTGTTTCTGATGAACCCTTGGTAATTTTATGGATTTCTTCTATTACGGGAGCTATTCTTGGCTCATTCTTTTTTCTATCTCCTCAAGGCATGCAAAATAACAATAACCTATCTTTTCCTACCCCTCACATGTGATGAGATTTGAAAAAAAGTTGATAAATATGTTCTCTCTCCCCTTGGCCTAATATGGACATCAAAACAAAAAATTGTCTTCTATCTGAATATGGGTCCAATATGCAAAATTCGCTAAGAACATCTGTTAGTCGACAACAAGGTGAATATTTTACAAAAATAAATCTGGCAATTGGATAAAAATTTCGAGATATCCAAGCGTTCAAAGTTGGAGTCAGAGAAAAAAACATAAGCTGTTTCCGACAAACCCGTGGTAATTTAAGGATTTCTTCAACTACGGGCGCTATTCTTGGCTCATTCTTTTTCCTACCTCCGCAAGACATGCAAAATAACAATAACCTATCTTTTCCTACACCTCACGTGTGATGAGATTTGAAGAAAAAGTCGATAAATATTTTCTCTATCCACTTGGCCGAATCTGGACAGTGGAACAAAAAATCGTTTTCTATCTGAATAAGGGTCCAATATGCAAAATTTGCTAAGAACATCTGTTAGTCGACAACAAGATGAATATTTTACAAAAAGAAATATGGCAATTGGATAGGAACTTTGAGAGATCCAAGCGTTCAATCTTGGAGTCAGAGAAAAAAACATAAGTTTTTTCTGACCAACCCGTGGTAATTTATGGACTTCTTCAACTACGGGCGCTATTCTTGGCTCGTTCCTTCTTCTATCTCCTCAAGACATGCAAAATAACAATAACCTATCTTTTCCTACCCCTCACGTGTTATGAGATTCGAAGAAAAAGTTGATAAATATGTTCTCTCTTCACTTGGCCGAATCCGACAGTAGAATAAAGAATCATTTTCTATCTGAAAAAGGGTCGAATATGCAAAATTCGCTAAGAACATCTGTTAGTCGACAACAAGACGAATATTTTACAAAAAGAAATATGGCAATTGGATAGGAACTTTGAGAGATCCAAGTGTTCAATGTTGGAGTCAGAGAAAAAAACATAAGCTGTTTCTGACCAACCCGTGGTAATTTAATGATTTCTTCAACTACGGGCGCTATTCTGGACTCTTTCTTTTTTCTATCTCCTCATGACATGCAAAATAACAATAACCTATCTTTTCCTACACCTCACGTGTGATGAGATTTGAAGAAAAAGTCGATAAATATGTTCTCTCTTTCTAAGATGAAGATTTTGTAAGTAACTATAAGAGGAAAAACAGATAAATTATATTTTTATTACAGACTCGTCTTAAGTCATAATACCATTTAACATGGTGATATTCAATCCAGTCGCCCTTACCTCAATTCAAGTCCGTATAAAAGAACTTCATCTTGCTTGAAGACACGAGATATTGAAAGTCATTATGAGAAAATATAATGGTGCGTTCGAAAGCATAACAATTGAGATCTTGAATGAAAGATCTCATCATTCTTGTTTTATTTTTCATTTTTTCACAAATAATTGAGCTATTGAAAAATCATATTTTGAAAGAAAACATCGGGGAAAAAATTACCTGAGAGAGAAAGAAAGAGAGAGAGACGCATGGGACCCACAATCTTTTTTTTTTTTTGGAAAATGGCTAAATCATTTTTTTTTAATTATTTGACGGAGAGAGAAAGAAAGGGCCCACATTCTATTTTTTTTTAATTATTAATTTTTTTTCTTTTTTTCTTTTTACTTGAGGGAGAGAGATAGATAGAGTGACACATGGGACCCACATTTATTTCTTTTTTTTTTGAGAAATCATACCTTATTTTATTATTTTTATTTCAGAATGAATTATATGTAACGGATATTCAGTGATTATTGATATTATAACTCACAATACATAAGTTACACGGTTTAGTTTTCAAAGTAATTATATTTGATTTGATATTTCACACTTTCAAGTTGAAGTTTTTGTAAGCACCTATAAGATGAAAAACAGATAAATTATATTTTTATTACAGACTCGTCTCAAGTCATAATGCCATTTAACATGGTGATATTAAATGCAGCCGCCCTTACCTCAATTCAAATGTCCGTATAAATTTTTTTATCTTGCTTGAAGACACGAGATATTGAAGGTCATTATGAGAAAACATAATGGTGTGTTCGAAAGCATAATGATTGACATCTTGAATGAAAGATTTCATCATTCTTGTTATATTTTTCACAAAAAAATGGGGTACTGAAAAATCATATTTTGAAAGAAAACATCGGGTTCTTTTGGCTTCAGGTTCCACAGAATAATCCATGAAAGCTCTTGTCATCTCTATAAAGTCTTTCAGGGTGATGTGGTTTGATATGGACCATTCGATCGTTTAGAGTTTCTGATATTTTATGGCAGTTTCTGTGTGTTTCTGTATGCTTAGATAGTGTAAGAATATGATTGGTTGAATTCAGTGTTCTGTGTTCTATTCTGATTTAGCATGAAATGTCAAATCAAATAATTAATTATTTTGAAAACTAAACTGTGTAACTTATGTGTTGTGAGTTATAATATTAATAACCACTAAATACTCGCTACACATAATTCATTTCTAAATAAAAATAATAAAATAAAATATGATTTATCTAAAAAAAGTGAAAAGTGCTACATCACGTCTGTTCTTGCACGACCGAAGGCAGATGAGAGGTTCGAGGTTCGAGTTCATGTCATCAGGCCCATGTCGAGAGTTCGACTGAGCGGCATCCACTGTTGCTCATCATGTATGTTTGATGGAGAAAGAGAGAGCAAGACGGAGTGGAGATAATCAGATATGAGAGGGGTGGCTAGCTTGGTTCTGGAGAGAGACGTTGAGCTTGCTCATCGCCCTGAAAGACGCAACGTGATGGTTCCGGAGAGGCTAAGAGAATGGAAAAGGATTTAGACGTCCGTTTTCTCCTTAGTTTGAAAGACTAATCCAAGGGCAGAAAACTCACAAGCAAATATTGAAGTTTGCTTGTACAAGTTTTTTGAAGTAGTAAGCAAGATGCTACTAAAGACTTTCACTAATAATATAAAAAAATGATTATACGTTTTTTGTCAAATTACATTAGATGCAATTCAAAGCCTAAACTTGAAAAAATAGAAAATAGAAAGAAACACTCATGCCATACATCTCTCTTCATTTTTCCAATGCGGATTAAACCGTTGAGAAGACCGTATGTTTATAAAAGCAGTTTGGTTTTTATGAATTAGTTTACGGTTACCCTTTGTAATCTTTATGCCAATATTTTCGTCATTATTTTAATGGGTGCGGATACCACACATATGGATCTAAAATCATCCATATATGTTGAATTTGATTTTTTAGGGATCAAAGTAATAGCCACTTTGTTAATTTTCCACAAATCTAGTTTGTTATCGAAAGCTTCTACCAGTATCAGAAGCTCGTGTTTTATCAAGTCAAATTTGTCTTGAAAGAATTCTGATGGAAGCCCATCAGGACATGATGCCTTTCCTTTTTGTAACGTGAGAGAAAAGTGGCTGACTAACTTCTTGACCCCCCGTTCCTAAGATATTTCCATAGTAATGTGTGAATGCTAGCGTCAGTTCTTTTGGGTTACTTATGACCGTATGGTTATAGTTAATGCAATTAATAAAGTTATCGTTTTTCTCGAGCCGATGCTAATGCATGGAAATATGGTGTATTTTTATCTCGTTGTTTAATCCATGTGCAAGACGAGCGTTATTGCCATTTCTCTTCGCTAATATTAGCTAATTCTTGAACTTTTTCTCTCCATTTAATTTTGAGCACCTTTTCATCATACGATAGTAACCTCGTCTCTTGTGCCTTGTCTAATCCTTGTATAGCTGCTTCACATATATAGCAGCTCTGTTTCTACTAAAGTTGAATTTCTCTTTAGCCCATATGCTCAAAGAGGTGATTGTCTTTTCGCATTTTAAAACGAAGTTCCTTGCTATATTGGCGTGGAGTTTATTTGTGTTTCTCCATATGGTTTCTATAATGTCGTTGATTTTGTCGTATCATAGCCAATATCTTTTCATTTTGGGCACTTGTTGCCTCTCTTCTCTTTTTGCAATCTTTAGGGTTAGTAATAAAGGAGTGCGGTCTAAGGTGATGGTGGATAAGTCGTTGAGTGAGATTTTTATTTTTTGAGTGCTAAGAATTCGATTGATTAAAAAGCTCGACCAAGTCTTGAAAGAACTGGATTTTCTCTTTAACTAGACCATGTGTATAGTCTCCCTCTAAGGGGTGGCTCAATTAGACATAAGTTATTTATTATGTGGTTAAATTCACTTATTTGTTCCAATGTATGATTATGGCCCATTGATTCTGTTAGATCCCTTATGGTATTAAAGTCACATACTAATATCCACGGAACGTTGTTATTTGCATATGTTGTAGTCAGTTCATTAAGAAATTTTTTTTATTCTCATCTACCGGTCCGTATATATTATTTAAAAGAATTTTTTCTCCTGATTTATTTGACAGAATAGTATTTTGGTAGAATTGCATGGAAAATGACGATTCTAGAGAGAAGTGTGTAGTCCATGCTGTTAGAATACCTCATATGGATCCTATGAAGTCTTTCGCAATAAAGTTCTTGAATTTTGCCGGGTTAACTCGCCTCATTTTAAAGAAGCCACAATGACTCCTCTTGGTTTCCTGAAAGCAAATACTATTGGCCATTGAATTACGTAAAGAATTATTAACAATATTACATTTATGTTAAGAACCTAGTCCCGCACATTCCACAAAATAATATTTAAATTGTCCAACGTTACAAAACAAATAAATAAAATTAAACCCTAACTAATCAGGTTCTTTTGAATAGGCTTGCGGACTATGATTGGTCCATCATGCCTTCTCGGCCTCCATTGGCTCAGTTTTATCCTCATCTAAGAGGTCCTCATTTTCTTCTAAATTGCCGCCTTCCATGTTGCGGTATTTTCAATCCTCATAGTATGTATCTTCCCCCTCTTCATGTTCACCTTCCTCCTCGTTTCCATCTTCATAATCGCCCTCCTCTTCATCTTCAAGCAAGATAATTTTATGATCATATTTGTTAGTTTTATTCTTAGTTTCTTTTGTAATATTTCTTGTCATCTCTTGTGATGATTTTTCAATATTATTTTCCAAACAATCTGCCTGTTGTGTTCGATCTTTAGTCTTATAATTTATAAGACTCGAATCTTTATGGATGCCACTCAACACTTGTAGTGAGTATATACTATATATATTCTAGAGAGTGTGGCTTAGGTTTAGCTAATTTTTTTTCTAGCGATTTAATAATATTAGCATCTTTTATTGCTTTTTATGGCCCATAGAAATCGAAGTCCTAGATTTATTTTTAACTGGTCCTGATATGATAAAATCTGCTAGGTTTTTTGGTTTCGGGACCCTATTTGTTCTACTTAGTTGGGCTGCTATTTTATTGAATTTGAGTGGGCCGAGTAAAACTGCATTATGCATAATTTTTATTTTGAATTGTGCATAATTTTTAATTTTAAATATATGTAATTTGTTGTTCGGTTCAAGCCGGATAAACGGAATTATAATTCAGTAAATTTGTTCGATTTAATATTTTGTTTGGCCCAGTCAGATTGACTAAATGAAAATCTCTAGATACTTATGGACCCTATGGTAAAAAAATCTCTAGATACTTCGTCTTTCTTTAGGGGTGTAAAGGATATTTTTCACATTTTGCAAGATTACACATGCAATTAGCTAAATGTTGAATAGGTGAAACTAGGGGTGTAAACCGTTCCGATAATGCCCGAACCGACCCCGACAAAATCCAAATAAAAAATACGGAACCATTCGAATTCGGATTTGGATCTTTTTTTTCGGGCCCAGACCCGGATCTGATATTGCATTTTTGGTGTAGGATTCCGATTCTGGTAATATCTGAATCTAGTATAATGGGTATTTATTTTTTCATCCAAATTGTGAAATACAGACACCCATTTATGAATCCAATTTTTTTTTGCATTTGATTATTTATTATCATATTATTGCAATATAATTTAATAATTTTAAAAACATAAAAAAAAACATCTTATAAGATAAGTTTATTTTTTTTAACAAATAGTGATAACTTTTATGAAATATAAATATATTTTAAATAATTTTTAAAACAATATTTGTGTTGAAACTATGTATCTGTTTTAATTATTTGAATAGAACCTGGATTCATATCTGTAGCCGAATCTAAAAAAGAAATACGGTTAAAAATATGGTATGACCGCTATTAGAACCGGATCAGACAGTTTACACTCATGGTATGACCATTATTCGGACTTCTATTATTTGAAATAGCATTGGCATGAAAAATAATTCATCAAATAGTATCGTTTTGAAAATAATTAAAAAAACTAGCATTTCCGCCAGCCAAGTTGTTCCGTCAAGGATCCTGGCGGAACATGACTCGGGTCATTTACCAGCCTTAAATAATCTTTATTAGGGAAAACAACACTGTTCCGCGAAGCCCTTTGCCGGAACATGCTGAAATTTTAATTTTCAACGTCAACTGCAAATTTAGCAAGAAAATTAACTAAAAAAAAAATAAAAAAATCATGTTTCGCCAAGCCTTCTGGTAGAACAGCGAATTTTATATTTTTTTACTCCTAAACAGGCATTAAAATTTAGCTAAAAATAAAAAAAATATTGTTCCGCCAAGGCATTTGGCGGACCAGTATTTGGTTAACACTGAAAATTAAAATTTTAACTTGTTCGCCAAAGAGTTTGACGGAATAGTATTTTTAACTTAATTAAGATATTTTTAAGGAAAATTAAAAAATATACCATATTCCGCCGGAAAAAAAGCTATTTGTTGAATTATTTTTCTAACTAAAAAATAAAAAAAAGTTGTTCCGTCAAAAAAACTGACGGAAATACTAATTTTTTAATTATTTTCAAAATGATGCTATTTGTTAAATTATTTTTCTAACCAATGTTATTTAAAAAAAATCCTTTATTCGAACCTAATTTGTACAACATTTTACACCCCAGGTGAAACCTCATGATTTTCGGTCCAACTTTGTGCGCATTGGATAAATATATTTGTTTGAAACGACTTTTAAGGTCTGCGATTTGAATTATTTTAAATAATTTGGAGACTATGCTTTTCATTAACCTATAAATAATTTGAATGGTTTAAATTATAATTTCGATGCACCGACATATATTTTATGGTTATCCTGCCCAGCTGGTTTACGCCAAATTACAGGCAATATATGCAAGATATTGCTGAGTATATATTCCGGGAGATGGGAATATATTCTCTTATTTTTATGGATAATTGACAATTTATAATTTATTATACAAATGACTTATAACCTAATTAGTTAAATACTACAACAAAACTATTCAAGAGCTACGGTCGGAAATGGTAGCTATTGAACAAAAAACGGTGGCTATTACCAATAGCGACGGCTGGCCGTCGCTGATGGGCGGTCACAATAGGTGGCGTCACTGTTGGTCTCAATAGCGACAGGCTGTAGCAATTGACTATCAATAGCGACGGTTCCAACATCAATCACGGCCCGTAGATATTAATGAACAATAGCGACGGGAGACTAATTGCCACAGCCCGTCGCTATAGGATATAACGACCGTGTTGTCCGTCGCTATTGTTTTGAGAAACGGTCGCTGCTGAGACCACAGATAAGACGAAAACTTCATCAATAGCATCAGCCCGTCGCAACTGACTCTCTTATCAGCGACGGCCTGCCACTAATAGTGCGAATTATTTTTTCCAGAAGCCTCTGATTTTTTGTCCCACCATTTAAATTGACAAAAAAAATCTGAAAAATAAAATTTACAAAAAAAATAAAAATAGAAGCATATTCATTTTTTCGCAAATACAAACTACTACGCAATCCACAATCCACACAATTCATAGAACATTCATACAAAATAAAAATGATTAACCATCTAATACTTATCATAATGATCCAATTAACCCTCGAAACCCTAATATCCAAAATCTATAAACTACCTTACAAATGGATTCTAAATAACCCGAACAATAAACCCTAACATTCAAACTAAACGAAACCCTAAACCTCATAAAGTTCTTAACACTCATACATAAAAGTGCGAAACCCAAAACCTCATAAATCCCTTAACACACTCAAACCACAATCTAACCTAGTCATGTAGGTTAGTGACGTCCTCGCCACCCGTACCGACCGAATGGTTCAATTCGTTATTGTTCGCGGAATGAGATCCCGAACGACTTCTCCGGTTACCATCCTCATATGAATCAATACTATATTAATATGTAACTTATACATACATACATATATATATATATATATATATATATATATATATATATATATATATATATATATATATATATATATATATAAAGAATGTACCGGCTATGAAATTTATCCCTGAGAAGGTCACGTCATCGGCGCCTGCGGCCATCCAGGCATAGCATACGGCGGGACAACTAGCGGACAAGTATCATGTGAAGATCCACCAGCATGTACGTCCGAAGGTCCAAAGAAGAGAGCTTGTAATTCATTCGGCAATGATCGCGTAAACGGGCCAAGTCCCTATGAATCTTCCGCATTTTTCTTACAAGACCATATTTTATGTTTTTAACAAATTAAGTAATGACACAGATTAGTTTATCAATTAAAAAATGCCTCCTCCGGCGGCAGAATCCATGGCCGTTTTAACATAGTGGTCATCTCCCTTCTCATCTCAGACATCATGGATGTCCTCATTTCCTCATCTCTATTGCGTTGTGTCTCTTGGAACTCACGCATTTCCTTAGCCGTCTTGCGTTGAGCCTCCTGTTATTCCTCAAGCTTATGCTGGAGATCGGCCACAATGTCGATCACTTGAATACTAAAAGGTCCAGTGACAGATCTGACCGTAGAGTAGTTTGCTCCCGTGGTTTGTTGAGAAGAGGCAGCCAAAATTTTAGACCTGTCGATTATGGAATCGACGACGTAAACACGACCATGCGCCCTTCCCCTTGTCGCCTTAAGCCATATCTCGTCATTATCATTCTGAGGGTTTCAGTTCTCACCGTGTTCTTCCATCATCATAGGAGTATATGTTTGTTGCCAAATATATTGTTAGTTTAATAAATGAATCATTATGTCCGGTTTATCCCGAGGGCTGGCGTGCCATGTCATATGCCTAGCGACATGTTGAGACATATATGATCTCTGCAATCTTGGAGTTATCGGAAGGTAGCGCAACACTTTCATAGGAACACGTTTGTTTTTATGGTCTTGCTCATGAGGTTTGTAACGGGGTTTTCCGCACTTATCACATTCTATTTTCGCGCTATTCTCCCCATAAAATAGAATGCAATCATCCGGGCAAACATCGATTTTCTCGTGGGTTAACCCCAACTCTTTCACGAGTTTTTTAGACTCGTCAAAATTCACGGGTAGTCTATTACCTTCGGGAAGGAGTTTGTGCTTGAAGATATTCATCATCTTATCGAAACAATCTTTCGTCATTTCGCAATCCAATTTAAGACTTAACAGCATACTAACTGCTGACAAAAACGATTCTCTTGATGTTCCCGATCCATCCCATAACGGCACACTTGCGGCTTCCAACATTTCAAAAATATTATCCGCCGCTGGATTTGGAATATCATCAGGACCTTCCAAATTTAAATGGAGAGCCGCTCCAGAATGCACCATTTCTTCCATTCCCACGTCACTATAAAATTGCGACGCCGATGCGACCGCTTCTCGAGTTTCAACTGACTCCCCATGTGCGTCCCAAATAAGGTAATCCGGAAGGAAACCATTATCACACAAGTGTCTCGATATAATGCGTTGAGGATGGAATTGGACATTTTGACACTTTGTGCATGGGCACCTAACACATTTCTCCCTTTTCCTATTTCTTTCGACATTCTCGGGTTTTGAGAAAGCAAATTTAAGAAACCCAACGACACCATCGAAAAATAATTTCTTAAGCGCTCTATTTTCGGCCTAATCATATATCCATCTCCAATCGTCTGCCATACTTGATTTTTATATTCTAAGGATTTGAGGGAAAACTAATTGTTAGAAAAACCCTTTTGAATTATTTCAATTTATAAGGTTGAATGTTCTAATATTAAATGATTGAGTTTGTTCTTACGGAATTTAGTGGATTCGGTTGAAAGGGAGAAAATAATTAATCGTGGATTGAAAGAAATATATTCACTTGAGATATGATATGCAAAAAGATATCCTAAAACCTACATAAAAACCTCAAACATTAAGCAAACCTTAAACGACGTATTGTTTAACCCTAAACAAACCCTAAAAATAGAAATAAACCTAGCTAGAATAATAATTAAACAAACCTTAAACCAATATTTTGGAAAATCTTAGACCTCCTAACACTAAAAATAAACATAACCCTAACACTAATCCTAATATATACGAAACCTGGCGTTAAAACACAATCCTATATTATACTATAATGAAATAATTAATTAAAATAATCAAACATCAAATAATCAAATAACCAAATAGCAAATAAGACAATAATCAAATAACCGATATATTATGCACTAATAAATAAAATTAAAAATATATAAAACAAATTATACCTACCTAAAAGAAGTGAAACCCGTCTTATCAGAGAAAGCGTCCTAATCAACAAACCCAAGTCGAAAGCGACGTGATGCGGTCCGATGAGCGCAAGTTTAACCCTAAAATTTCAATCTAAATTAACATATAAACTAACTATTAATATATAGCAAATAAATAAAAAATCCTAAACATACTCATTACCCTAACCCTAACCGTAACACTTAAATCATCCATACATATACGAAATTATATCTCTAATAGGCTTGATTCAACCAAATCAAACACCAATTCATCCTCAATCACCCTAATTGAAAAAAAAAACCAATACTTAAAATCCTAAATTCACAAAATTACCTAATTCGAAGTGGAGCAAGAGCAAATCCGTGGAGATTGAGGCCGAAATTGAGAGAGAGAGAGGCGGATTAGATTTTGGGTTGGCCGGAATTAATGGAGAGGTGGATTAAGGATTTGGGGTTTTAATTAATGGAGAGGTGGATTTAGGGTTTGAGGGAGGGAGAGTGGAGAGGCGGCGGCGGCGACGGGAGAGAGTGGGGGGAGCTCGGAAGAAACGAAAGAAAGAAGGAAAGAAAAAAAGAAGAAAATGGCTTTTGGACGCGGGGGTGGGTTATTTATGAGGTTATCAGCGACGGGCCGTCGCTATTGCTAAAACCGGTCGCTGATAACTTCAATAGCGACGGGTTTTTTCAATAACGACAGGCCGTCGGTGTTAAGTCCACAAATAGAGACGGGCTGGACTAAATGGTAGCTTTAAGTATCTCCGTAGCTATTATATACTTTTGTTGTAGTGAAAATATTTTATTTTTTTAATTAATTGTTATGTTCATAACATAAAGACTAATTTAAAAATAAATAACATACAGACTAGTATTATTAGTTGAATAAATCAAAGATTTAGTGATCAAAGTTTCTAGTTTTCCTTTCAACAAAGAAAATGACAAACTTATTATTGCAATTTGAAGTTTGCAAAGGAAACATGAAGTGGTCATTTTTATTTGATTAAATTGGTATTTGAGAGTACGGCAATGATTGCCGACCAAACCGCCTAAAAAATATAATTAAAATCTTGAAAGATACAAATTATTAATTATCTACATAAAAAGTTTTCTCAATCCTTTTTTTCATTTCTCTTTCTTCTCTCTTTCTTTGTGAAATCTATAGTTTACTTTCAAAAGGTCGAGCCGCTGAAAATGCCATCCATTGTATCCCTATAGCGACTAGTTCTCTGCTTCTTTATAATCTCCACTACCACCATTGTTAACTTTCCTTTGCATTCAATCACTCGAGCGTCTATATCAACCTCTTCCTACACAAAATAAAAGAAAAAATAAGCCAATGAATTATTTTAATTCAACAGAGATCTTAATGAAGTCTCTTATAAGAAAAGCAGATCTTAATGAAGCCTTAAGTTATTGATTTAAATTTCATTCACATCAAATAATAAAAATGAGATTATAATTCTTCTTAAATTAAAAAAAAAATCGAACTTCATTATTAATTACATTAAGCTTCAAAAACGAAAAGAATATATCATCCCTAAATTGCAAAAAGTCTCTACAAGTTCCCCATTCCAAAGAAAAAATCTGTTTTATGCATAAATTCAACTTCAAAAAAAGAATGTGAAACACCAAAATTGCCAAAACATCCTCTACGATTTTCGATAACACAATGACTATTTATTTATTGCAAAAATTCTTTATAAAATGTAAAAAATCCTATATAATTTTCAATAAAATCTAGTTTCGGAATAAGAACATACATTGAGCTTGACCGGAGAGAAATAAGAGATAACAAAATCCACGGAAACCTTGATGGTGGACTCAGCCGACAAGATGGCAGCTGCTCCGACAAGATCAATCAGTGTTGCTATAGATCCTGGCTGCCACAACCCATCATTATCCTAAAAAAATAAAATAATTTTTTTAGATATGTACTATGCATAATTATTTGTAAGTGGTATAATTGGTTTGTAGTTAATTTTGACGGATATGTATACATGGGTTATTCTTATAAATTGAGCGATTCTCTAAATTTTCAGCATTGTTATAGTGATGGATAACTATGTGCTCAAATTAATTAAAGGGTATAAAATGTTTTGGATATGAATTATTACATGGACCGAACTAAACATCCCATGATATACTCAATTTTTGTCCTTATCTCCATGGACAGATGGTAAATCTTTCATCTTAATTACCATGTTGCAATAAACTTTCAGATCATGGAAGTAATTAAAATAACAATTTAGTAGAATTACGGAACATATTTACGGATCTTCCTTCATAGTTCATCCATTTCACGAATTTTCATAAATTTTTGCGATTTTCATTCGTAAATCACATGAATGCAAAACTTTAAATCTATTTCATTTCATAAAAAACATAAACTTTACTGAAAAGAAAACTTAAGAAACAGATGAAAGGCATTACCGTGGCAAAAGCCGGGATGCGAAGAAAGCATATAACACATCCATGTTTAGCGTACCAGACATGGAGACCGGAGAGAGAAACTGGGCCGAACCGGCCAGAATCAGGTTTCGCTGTTGATATACCGTCCAACCATTTCCTTGCATTGATTTCCATTGGAGCTTGATCGATATCTCTCTCTAATGGTTGAAGGAGGAGGCTATTTGTGCAATAATGTTTTCTATTTATAGGCAAAATGATTCGCAACTTACATAGAAAGAAATTTTACAGCTTAATTATTTAATGGGATCATTTCCCATATTTATTTTTGGTGCTATTACTATTCATTTTTCTATTTTTATTTTTCATTTTATTTTCCTTTTTCTTGTGAATGTGATCAATCATATGGCTTATTAATTGAAGGGTAAATATAGTTACTACAGTTAACAAAAATAAGATTTTTTTGTTAGGCACGTTAGATGAATTGCCTAAAAAATTTTGGGTTCGGGGATGGTCCAACATATGTTGGATCGTGCTTTATCCAACATAATAGCAACCGTTTAATTATAATCACATCAATTAATCTCTAAACGAAATTTTTCATACCATTATGAGTAAAAATGGAAATCAATTAATTGTGAGATATCCTCTTGAATACAATTAAGAGAGAGATTCTATGGTCAAAGAAAGATACTAAACATTTAGTTGAACATAATCTTGAGAATTTAAAAAAATACCATACAATAAATAATCTTAAAATTTTGACAACATCATAATTCATAACATATCATATAAAAAAATAATTAACCAAAATTTATGCAATTTGTAAGGACTATTAATTATCATAATATCAAATATTATATAAAAGTACAAAATAAGCACATACATTAAAAACAAAATCTTCACTAATTCTTTAAAATATCATGACAATGGATAAACAATAACACATCAAATGAGAATTAAGAAAACATTCATACAATTTATTATGGCCACTAATGATTATAGCATTAAACATGTGATATATATATATATATATATATATATATATATATATATATATATATATATCCTTTCACAAGAAAAAGGGCCCA